>QEPC01006353.1:5120511-5139418 GCA_003113815.1 Sphenodon punctatus
CTCCGCCTGGAGCGGCAGGTGGAGGCAGTCGCAAAGGCTGCTTTTCGCCAGCTGCATCTGGTACGGAGGCTGCATCCGTTTGTCTCTGGCCTGGACCTGGCCTCCCTCATCCATGCCTTCGTCACCTCAAGGCTGGACTACTGCAACACGCTCTATGTGGGGCTTCCCTTGTGCCTGGTTCGGAGACTGCAGCTAGTGCAGAATGCAACGACCCGCCTCCTTTCGGGGACGGGTCGTCGGGAGCACATAACACCTGTGCTCCGGATTCTGCACTGGTTGCCGATAGCGTGCCGAGCCAGGTTCAAGGTTTTGACTTTAATCTACAAGGCCCTTCATGGTCTGGGCCACCTGCACCTCAGGGACCGCCTTGCCCTCCGCACCCCAGAGCGGCTCCTTCAGTCGGCCAGGGGTGCCTTCTTGGAGGTCCCCCGTGTTAAGCGGGGGGCCACAATGGAGAGGGCATTCTCAGTGGTCGGGCCGCACCTTTGGAACTCCCTTCCAGAGGAAGCTCGCCTGGCCCCAAGCCTTTTGATATTCCGGCGAAGATGTAAAACCTGGCTGTTCGCCCAGACCTTTGGGGAGGGTGGGTTAATGGGGTTTTATCTCCCCTACCCTATTTTATTTTTTTAAATGTTTCCCGGGCCCTGTTTTAATACTTTATGTATTTTTGATGTGTTTTAAATGGTTTTATATGTATTTTATATTTTTTGTTGGAAACCACCCCGAGCTGTTCTCAGGAGGGGCGGGGTATAAATCTAGAAATAAATAAAAATAAATAAATAAGAGTAAAGCGGGGCTAGGGGTATGTGGTCTGTCCCCCCACCCCACCCCACCCCGTGATTAACAGAATTAATTTGGGGTAAGCAAGGGCCCCAAGTGGGGTGGGGGAAGGCAGCATGCCTCCCAAGAAAGGAGCACCCAAGAACACACACACACACACACACCTGCAAAGAACAAGGGAGGGCCTTCCCCAAAGAGAGGGAGAAAGAAGGGTCAAAAGGTAGAGGGGCCTCACCAGGTCGAGGTCCTCCGAGCGATGCAGGAGCATTTGACTGGCTACCAGTCATGGATAGAGGAACTGGAGAGAGAGCAGGGGAGAAGGGGTGGCATAGAGGTAACCCCTGAAGGCAACCCGGGATGGGGGGGCCCTCCACGGGGGTGCACTAGCCACCGGTGGTGGTGGGGTCAGCCCTCCTGGGGTCAGGGAGATGCCGCGCCATGTCATCTTGTTAAAGGGACAATGAGCCCAGACCTAGGAGGAGGAGAGAGGACTCGCCACCTATACCCCACGCAGGGACGGAGCCCCTCCAGGAGGGAAGGCAGATGGTGGCTGATAGGTGGGAAGTGGCGTGATAGATGCAGGGCAACTCCGGGAGCTACATCAGCAACCAGAGGTCACAGGCGGACCCAGAACCCCAGGCAGGTGAGGAGTGGGGTGACCCGTGGGGTGAAGAAGGGAGTGGACAGTGGGCCATGGACCCCTATAGAACCCCCCCATGCCTCCCCTGTCTATAGGGACCCACAGGAGGGGGGGCATCAAGGCCACAGGTGGTTGTGGGGGCGGGGAGTGCCCCAGCGCCAGTGCATTCACACCGAACTCACTGTGAGGGGTGTGGAGATGGTATGTCCAGGGGTTATTTAGTTGTGGCCCAGGTATGGGGGGCCCCACGGTGCTATGAGTGTGCGGAAACCCACTGTTGCAGGCGTAAGGAGGGGACACGCCCCCTGTCCAGGGGGCATGCTAATGTGTTTGCCCCCCTGGGGGAGCATCTGCTCCATTCTAATAAAGAAAAATATGGAGCGGCAAATATATAGACATATTCGCCCTCCTTTTCAGTGACCCGATCCCTGACCCCAATGACAAGGAGGAAAAAAAGGAAAAAGGAAAGTTCAAAAGGTCAAAGGCTGAGATGTCATGGTCCAACTGGACAGCGGCCTACACGATTTATATGCGGGTCACATTGATTAGATTTCCAGATGCTCAAGTACTCTGACATAGTTTGGAGGGCCAGCCTGGAGATGCTCAAGTACTCTGACATAGTTTGGAGGGCATTTGACACAGGGGCCCTCAGAGTGTGGCTGTGCTATGATGACTATTTTAGGCATAGGGCAGCCAACAACCCCAGAATGAGGTGGGACATGCACGCCCCTGACATTTGTTTAGAGTGCATTAGCTACACTAAATATGCCCCCCGATCGGACAGCAGCCATGTTCTCACCAGGGTAGGTAACACACAGGCGGGAGAGGGGACACAGACGGCCCGGGCATGACAGTCCCCAGCAGGACCGATGTGCTGGGACTATAATGATGGGGGGCGATGTTTTTGTATTCAGTGCAGGTTTAAACACGCATGCACCCAGTGCGGCGGGGACCATTCCGCCTCTGCATGCTCCTGTTTCTGGCAGTATGGAGCCAGGAGCAGGGGGAGGACAAACACTAGACATAGTACCGCAGGACAAGGTGGGGCCTTGACAACGGTGGGGAAGGACCCCAACCCCAGTTCAGCATGAAGCATTGGTAGCCAACATCCTGAATTACCCCAATAGAGCAACTGTCGAGTACGTAGTGGAGGGATTCCAGCGGGGTTTCAGGATCCCGATGGTGGGCCCAAGGTATCACTTGGGGGGGCAAGGAATTTGAAATCTGTAGTAGGGAGGGAGGAGCTAGTGCAGCAGAAAATTGATAAAGAAGTTAAAGAGGGTAGAATTCAAGGCTCCTTTGAATCCCTGCCCATACCAACTCTGAGGATATCACCCCTGGGTGCCAAAGAAGGCCTTGGAGGAATTTTGAATGATTCACCACTTGTTCTACCCCAAGGGCAAGTCGGTGAGTGATGCAATTCCCTTGGAACTCTACTCAGTGTGGTATGCGTCATTCGATTCAGCGGTCGAAATGGTGCATGCTTGTGGGATGTTAGCCCTCATCACGAAGTGTGACATCAAATCAGTGTTCCACTTCCTCCCTGTACACCCTGATGACTTCACGCTGTTGGGCATGGAGTTCGGGGGCTGTTTTTACTTTGACAAGGCCATGCCCATGGGATTTTCAATCTCATGCACGGCCTTCGAGAAGTTTAGTACAGTGTTGGAGTGGATTATGTGCTGCCACATGGGTGGTGGACGGATCACGCACTATCTCAATGATTTCCTCTTTGCAGGAAGGGCAGGAACCACTGAATGTGAGCAGGCAATGTTTGCTTTTCATGAGGTGGCAGCAGAGGTAGGGGTACCGCTCATGCACAAAACGACTGAGGGCCCAACGACTAAATTGACTTACCTGGGTATTGAGCTTGACACTGAGCTATCCCAGTCAGGCCTCCCAAAGGTTAAATTAAGAACATTGAGGGAAGCGGTATCGGTGGTGGGGGGTGCAAAAAAGGTGACATGGATTCTAGAGCAATACCAGGCAGTGCAGGGATCCCTCATGCTCAGAACCAGGCAGGTGTATGAGAAGGCGTTCAGTGAATTCCAGGAATTCAGGTGTCAAAAAGGGTGGGACATAGGTTTCCTCATTGCAGAGAGGTGTATATTGCAATATGCCATGCAGCTACAGGTGGATGGATTGGTCCCTAGCATGATTGCGGGGAAAATATCAGCCATCACTTTTACAAGCCACCTGGCCGGGCACCCCTCCCCAGATAATGGTTTTTTCATGAACCATTTAAAGGAGAGTTGGGCCCGCCAAGCCCCCCCCCCAAAGGCGGGATGTTCAGGCACCAATCACATCTACGATACTCAGCGCTAACCGAGGCACTTGGAAAGGTTTGTTTTTCTAGTAGCAAAAACGTGCTCTTCACCTCTGTCTTTCGCATTGCATTGTTTGGAGCCTTCAGGATCGGCGAGATGGTATCTGACTCCCAGAATGACAGGTTAGGTCAGGCGTTGCAGTTAAGGGACGTGTCATGGCAGGGCGATACCCTCATCCTACACCTGAGAAGGTCAAAGATCGACCAGAAGGGAAGGGGGCATTGGGTTAGGTTTTGCCCTGCGGTGGACCCCCAAATTTGCCCCGTTGGGGCAATGAGGAATTATTTGGCATCCCGCCCACCAAACAGGGACCCCCTTTTTATACATAGAAATGGATCCCCACTGACACATTACCAGTTTTGGGCGGTCTTGCACAGATGCTTGAGAATAACAGGGCTCGAGCAGAGTAGCTACAGTGCATATTCATTTAGGATAGGGGTGGCATCGGTCGCAGCTGATATGGGGTTATCAGGCAAGCGGATACAGGAGATAGGGAGATGGCACTCGAGTGCCTACCACTTATAGATTAGGGAAACTAGACCACGAGTTAGTAGATGCGGAACAGAGAAGGCGGGACGATTAATTAACCCTTATATATTTTCCAGACGCACCAGTGAGGCACGAGCGGTGGGTTGTGTGGATCGTCAGCCACAGCATCGTCCACTGGGCAGGGAAGAAGGCCACACACAGTGGGTGTGGTACCCAGCTTGGCCTAAGTGAGCGAGCAAGTATATTTTGGGTCAGCAGGAGGGGAATGCTATGGGAGCAACTCCTTCCAACGTTAACAGTGGCTTGTGAAATCTACCCTGTTCCAGAGGTGCTGGTGATCCACCTCGGGGAAAACAACCTGCCCAAAGCAACGGGGCTGGGCCTGACAAAAAGGGTAAAGTGGGATTTGAGGAAAGTGCAGGACCGGTTTCTCGCATGCATCATAGTGTGGTCCGAGATGCTCCCTAGGAGAGTATGGGCCACGGCGGAGCCCAGGTTAGGTCGACCGGGCAAGACGAAGAGCCAACGCCAAAATTGGGAACTGGCTGCGACTGAAGGGCGGTTGGGTTATCCAACACGAGGGTATGTGGCACAACAGGGACCAACTCTTCAGAGGTGATGGGGTCCACCTATTGGACATGGGGTGCGATTTGTACCTCGCGGTCCTGAAACAACAGTTGCAGCAGATAATTGGTGGCGTTGGAGTGGCAGCAAACCAGCCAAGCGAAGCAGAGTTAAGCCCAAGGTTGGAAGTTATAACAGTTAGCATAGCATGGGTAGCAGTATCTTCTTAATAGATGGGAAGGTCCATGGCATAGTCACCCCCGCGCGGCCCACTGTATGGCCAACCCAAAGGGAGAGGCGGACGACTGCACCCGCTGGGAGGAGCATCTGCCAACCGGCGGGTAACGGTGTTCTCAACCTTTGCTGAGAAAACCCCCAGAGATGGGGTCGGCACGAACAACCCGCTCGGCCTGGGGAAACCCGGGGACCGAGGCAGGGTGTAAGTTAATAGTTAATAGTAAAGATAAGGATCAGGAGGTTCCCCTCTTATTTTAACTGAGAGATGGGGAAGAGGTACGCCCAGTGAGATGGGGCTGAAATGGGGGTGAGAGGGGACCTCCGGTGTGTGTGTTAAATACTAAGGTTAGTTATAGAATAGGACCCCAGTTCAAAGGGGGAAGCGGGAGAGGTGCTCCTTTCCCCCTTTGACAAATTAATAAAGAGTGCAGCCGTTTAATCCCATTAACACATGTCCTCATCTTTATTTGGGGTGCGCCGACAATGCATATGCATAGGCCTTGTCTAAAAAAGCAAAGGTGGTGGGATTTAAAAAAAAGATTTTTAATATAAAAATATTTTAATATGATTTTTTTTAATATGAAAAAAGTCAGAATTCTTGTGAATACTTTTGTTTCATTTTATTTCAAAGCTCTTAAAAAGGATATATATTTCATGATTTGAATATTTTTGTTGTTTTGGAACACTATTTCAACTCCAATTTTTTCTACATTCAGGTTACTGAAAACCCAAAATGCTTAATCTTCTACATATTTTGGTGACCAAAACTCCAAATGTCTGCAGAAAAATTCTGAAACAAAATTCAGATGTTTTGGGTTTTTTAAAATGTTTGGTTTTCAGGAAAGGGCCATTTTTAACAACAAAAAGTTGTTCATAAAAGCTGAACAACGACAAGTTGTTAAATAAAATTTCAGCCTGCATTAGTAAATCAACAGAACTCTAAAAGAGTCATCAAAAGAATTGCTTCCCATTCCTGATCGGAGTAGTTTTGTCCCTGCCAGAGAGCTGTGATAATGAATGCGTGCAGGAGCTGGACATTAATGGGGTAGCATCCTAGCCACCTCCTTGTTCTGAGCCTAAGTTTCTTCATCTGTACATGGTGAAGCAGGAGCTTTTTCAAAGCCAAATTTTGGGCTCAATTATTAGACCACCAAGGAAGACTCAAACGGAGGGAGCAATAGGAGAGCTGGCTAAGCAGGGAAACCATGTACCAAGGTCTTTGAGTAGCAGGAAGCCCAGGAAGGGGCATGCCTCAGAAGGAAGAGGAAATCTAGAAGGGGTCCAGGCTAGGGCTCCTAATGATCCTGCTTTACGTCAGCGCTGGCTATTTTTGCTCTTAACTGCACTTTTTCTATTTTGGCTACAACTTTTTTGAGATGGGTCAACCAGAACAGCACTCAATATTCAAGGTGTGATCTCACCATAGGTTTATTTATTTAAATTTATACTCTGCCCTTTCCCAAAGGCTCATGACATCTTACAGAAACAAAAACACAAAAGAAAAAAAAAGGATAAAAGTACAATGCAACAAATAAAATCCCCCAACAATCCCTACCCTCACTCTAAAAACCCACCTACCCAACCTGCCAAATGCTTCGCCAAAAAGAAACATTTTGCACTGCCTCCAGAATATGCTCAGAATCAAGCTCTTCAAATTGGCCTTTGTGACCTGGCAGCATATTGCAAAACAAACTCCCGTACTTATAGCTTTGATGGTTGGTCGGTTCTCTCAGTTTTGGATCTAAGGTTTTAAGAGGCCACATCTGTGCTGCAGCCATGTGCTGTAAATATACTCCAATGTTGTCCCTGTCCTGAAAAGGTATGTCTTAGTTGTCACTCCCTAAGCAGATTTATTCCCCTCCTCTTTTTTCACTTCCCAGACTGTGCTGTGCACTAACATAGTCACTCCTGATTCTGTAAGCGTATTGGTTTTGCCCAGTTCTTCTCCCCATCACTGCCAATTAGAGCTGGCAGTGGGCAGGTGAAGCTTAATCCAAAGCCCATTCCCCTGTTTGCCAGGGAATCTTCTGTAAATGTTGGCAAGGGGAGTTAGTTGAATATGACAGTGTCATGTCAGCGGTGCTAGTGCCAAGTCCAGGCAACATAAGAAAAGCTGTTGAGGCAAGTCAAAGAAATGCCAACAACAATCAGAGCATTCACATGAAGGAGTCATCATTAGAATGCTTCTGTTTTCTGCATTTTTAGTGAAATCAAAGGAAGTGCCATGCCTGAGGTTAGAATGTAGACCATAGTAGCATGCAGCAATAGGCTGCCCCAGTCAAAATACAGTCACATAATATATATTCCATTAAGTCACAAAGAGTAGCACCTTCCACCACCTCAAAAATACAAATAGCTGCTTCAGAAATTTTTTTTTAGTCTGCTTGGAAATTAGATTTCTGAAGTCTTTCAGCTGTATATCTTCTGAAAGGGCATAATTTCGTTTGTATTATCAAATCCTTGGATAGTTCATTTTCGGCAAGTTTTCACCACCTTTCACAGTGCAGCTGTTACTAGCTTCCACCACTGAGTTTTAAATAATTCAGTGAGGTTCTTGAGAATTGAGGAATATTTTACATAATTCTGAAGGTTTCTTACTATTTTCTCCACATGTTGCTGATGTCAACAGGACTCGCTCTATGGAAAGAGAAAGACACTGCATGAATAGAAAATTACCACAAATTCATAATGAGAAGATGGTGGTGGAGAAAAACAGCAGAATGTCAGCATACAATTTAAAACATGAAGTCCTGAAGTAATTATCAAAATGCAGAAGATTAACTATAGTTCTATAGGCCCTTCCTCTGAATAGCTAATAAAAAGGGATGGTGGTGGTGATGACCTCATTTACAAGGTCTAGAGGTAATTTTGGCAGTTTTTAGTTTGAATTCCCTTATTCTTAGGTTTAAGTAGTGTATTTTGCACCTGCACTCAGTCTGCTATCCATTACACTGTAATGAGCACTGTATTATTAGAAGGATCAATAATGCCGTATCACAACATTTCAACCAAGGAAACAAGCAGAATTACACTAAATTATAATGGCATTACTGCATCAATAAATGAAGGTCTTTCTTACCCCAAATAGACAAAAGCCAAAACAGTAAGACAATTGCCCAATTAAGAATGTTGTAGCCTTAATGCAATTGAAAGATCAATATCCCTTCAATTGTAAAGCAGGCAATCGCCACCAGTATTTATTGCAACAACAATGTTATCTCAAAGCAGTATACGCTACAGCTAGGCATGGCTCATCTAGAGTATCACCTTGCTGTTAAAAATGCTGTTCCTACTGCTCTTCATCTGAGGTTCTGTTTATGGGGAACTGTAGGCTGGCTAAAATATGGGCCATTTCTGTATCTACCAAGTTCATAATCCTAGTCTTGCTGATTTGAATGGGACTATGAATGGATAAGTGTTTGTATGATTGGAATATAATATTATTGACCCTGCTCCCCATCTCACCTACCAAGGTTTTACTTCATACAATATCTCTAAAATAGAATCTCCTGACCTTTTATTTCAAACTACTGAATGTTGCTGCTGAAGGCAGGACATGAGGAAATGGGTTTGACTTGCAGGAAAGCAGATATTTATTTATTTATTTATTTAATTTATTTATTTAATAGCTTATATTCCACTCCCTCCAATCAAATGCCCAGGCCTTTGGGAGGGAGGGTGGGGGGGGTGATTTTTAATCCCCCACCCATGTATGTATTGATTACTATCTTTTGCCCTGTTTTACTGATGTATTTTATATTTGTATTTTAATTGATTTTAATTGTTTTTACTGTTGTTAGCCGCCCCGGGCTGCATCGCAGGAGGGGGCGGGATAGAAATCTATAAAATAAATAAAATAAAATAAATAAATGTCAGCTGGGGCAGCTCACAAAATATAATTAAAACAATTAAAACAATCCATAATATAAAAAGAAGTTACTTAAACAATATAAAACAAACTATAAAAGAGGTAAAAGCACTGGCAAACACCCATTCCCCCTCCCCCCCTAAAAAAATCCTGGACGAATAGCCAGGTCTTACATGCCCGATGAAAGACCAACAGGCTAGGAGACAGGCAAGCTTCCTCTGGGAGGGAGTTCCACAGCCATGGTGCGACCACTGAGAATGCCCTCTCCATTGTGGCCGCCTGGTTCACCCAGGGGACCTCCAAGGAGGCACCCCTGGCAGATCGCAGAGGTCGCTCCAGGGCCCAGGGAGTGAGGTGGTCACTCAGGTAGGAGAGGCCTAGATCATGTAGGGCTTTCAAGGTCAAAACCAGCACCTTGAATCAGGTCTGGAATGCTATAGGCAGCCAGTGCAGAGCCTGGAGCACTCGTATAATGTGCTCCCTATGGCCCGTCCCCGTCAGGAGGCAGGCTGCCGCATTCTGCACCAGCTGCAGCTTTCGAGTCATCACCAAGGGCAGCCCCACCATAGAGCACATTGCAGTAATCTAGCCTTGAGGTGATTAATGCATGAATGAGGATGGGCAGGTTGGAGTTTGAAATATATGGCTGGATCCTCCGCACAAGATGCAATTGGTGAAAGGCTCCCTTTGCCACTGCCTCCACCTGATGAACCAAGCGGAGGCCAGGGTCCAACAGGACCGCCAAACTCTGCACCTGCAGGGCTAGTGGGGGACGGATCCCCACAACAAAGGGAGCTATCATCTCCACTGCCCTACCCACCAACATCACCTCCGTCTTATCTGTGTTCAGCTTCAGTCTGCTCAGCCTCATCCAGTCACTCACTGCCAACAAGCACTGAGACTGAAGGACCTGGGTCCGTTGAAAAAGAGAGGTACAGCTAGGTGTCATCAGCATACTGATGGCAACGCACACCAAACAGTCTCACGACCTCGCCTGAGGGTTGCATATAGATGTTAAATAAATAACAATGGAGGCAGGATTGAACCTTGTGGTCACCACAAGTGAGATACCGGGGGGATAGATGTTTCTTCCCCCAGCACCACCGGCTGACTTCTCCCCGAGAGGAATGATCAGAGCCATCCTAAGGCAGTTCCCTTCCTCCCCCCCCCCAGGGTCCGCAACCATCTCAAAAGTCGACCGTATCAAACACTGTTGAGAGACCCAAAAGGACCAAATCCAATTTAGGCTATATATTAGGAAGAAACTCTAAACTATAAGAGCAGTTGGGTAATGAAACAAGGTGCTGAAGGATGTTTCACTGGAAGTTTTCAGAAGAGGCTAAACATTTGTCAGGAATGGTTTAGGTCAGGCGTGGGGAATTTTTCTCTCCCAGAGGTGATAATGAAAATTAGTACAAACTCTGCATAGATATTGCAGATGACTGCATAGATATTGAGGGCAGGGCTACTCCAGGGGTGCACTCGTAAAGAGGAAGGTCCAGATCATAGATCTGTGCCCAGGATCTGTCTCCTATCCTTGTGTACATGTTCNAAATAAAAATGTTTCAGTGACTGGGGGTAGGAACTGTAGCCAGGGACAAAATCCAGGAACTAGAAAGGGGCCAAATAAAAACTAGCTGCAAGCACATTTGGCCCCCGGGCCTGAGGCACCACACCCTTGGGTTTGGTTTAGTTAGCTCTGCCTAATTGGATCCTTGCATTCTCTTCCAAACTGTGAGGGTGCAGGCACACTATACACTTACTGCACCTTGGGCAGCCTTACCATGAGATGCACTGCATTGTGTGCCTGGCGGCCATCAGATATCCTCCCCGCCACATGGTGGGATGGCAGCTGGCTGTTACATGTTGCATTCTTGTGTGCCTGGTCCCTGTCTGTCTTGCCATGCAGTGAGGTTAGCTACAGGGTTTTGAGTGGTGGGCATGAGCTCTAGTCTCACATGGCTACGTTGTGGCTGGGGGCAGGATAGTGGGCAGGCTGGAGGAGGGGGGTGTAGTAGGGTCGGGTGTCCACTCGTGTGGCCAGTGCCTCGGCCTGCCCTGGGGCATGGCAGTATGGCTGACAGTGGCCCACCCATCCAGCTGCCCCATGAGAGGGGGCAGCCATCTGTCGTCTCTGTGCTGGTCCCAAAGTGTGGCAGCAGTGATTGCCCCCACAGGGATCAAGCCTGTCACAGCTTGTGTAGAGGCACCCTGAATCTATGATTGTTTGAAATAATAAGTGCATCCTGTGCTAGTGCTGTGCATCTGAGGCCATTCTGCGCATGGGCAGTGAAGAAGCCAGAAGCCTTCTTCAATCTTCAGCATTCTGGGACCGGCGTGGGACCTAGAAGAAAAGAAGAAGAAAGAAGATTAGAAGAAACTAGGAAGAGAAGACCCGGCTGCCTGGCAGAGGAGCCGGCTCTGCTGGGTCTTCTCTGCTGCCGGCCAGACCTGGCTGCGGAGCTGGCTCCCAGCAGAAATGGAGGAGACCCAGACACAAGCAGCAGAGCTGACACCCCAGCCGGCAGCAGCCATCACGCCCACCCTCCACTGGGACCCGGGACCACAGGTAAGATGCTTTAGGGGCCCCGGGCAGGGGGGAGGGGTGTAACACCGGGCCCCAGCGGGTGAGGGTGTTAGGGGTAATAATGGATCCCCACCACCACCTCCGAAGCCAGGAGTGGGGTGGGTGTCTGTGGCTTCCCCGCGGGGGTCACGGCTCTTTGTTCTTCCCATTGAAGTCAATGGGGAGGATTTCCAAAGAAGGAAATTACGTTGCCCAAAGAGGGACAACACTGCCCAAAGTGTGTTAATGTCTCAGGTGACCTCACCCTGGGCGTTGGCCAGAATCGGAGACAAGGGCATCAGACTAGAATGATAAAATACTAATTTAATAACACTAATAAAGATTTAAAAGTAGAAATTTTAAAGATATTTCCTCCATGACATACCTGTCGAAAGCAGGCTTCAGGGTGCTGTGTTTCTTATGCAACCGCTAATAATATTACAAGCACCTGCATCACAATAAGGAAAGCAGCTCCCAGCTCAGTTGTATGTGTTAGTGCTGGCATCTCATCATCCACTGCTTTAGCAGAAACACAGAACCCTGGAATATAAGGTGGCATCTGGAAGCCTTTTGCTTTGCCTTTTAACTTAGATGGTAGTATTGTAAAAGGAGAAGAGACAAGCAATAATTGTATTTAAAGGCCTGCTTTACACAGGGGCAAGTATAAAATATTCAGTTGGTCATCCCACTACAACAAAAAACTGTGATAAGTATTATTATTTTTTTATCACACACCATGAATGGATTTCAGAAAGCAAAAGATTTTCCTCCTTAGTAAGAGTGCTTTTAGATTTCATGGTTATCATCTATGGGTGCAATGCAACAGCCCCGTGCAATGTGCACCTACGCCATGTGCAGTTTAGTTACGCTGGTGCACATGCACAACGCGAGCAGCAAGCTGCTTGGTGCAATGGAGGCATGGTTCCTGCTCCATCCCCAGGGCTGCAGGGTGTGCGGGTTCGGGGTGTGTGTGTCATATCGGCCGGGTTGTATCATTGCGTCAAGTGGCTTGCTGCACATGCAGGGTGCATGCACACATGTGTGCCCGTCATCTGGCCGGGCATTGTGCCAGCAGGTGGCATACTTGGATTACACCCTCTGTATCCCAGTGGCAGCACCACTCTGTATACCAGTGGCAGGGGGTTTGATTCTGGTTTCCTACATGGTGGCATTTTGGGGGCATCTGAACAGATCTGTCAGCAAGATAACTCCTGGTAGAAGCATCACAGAAAATATCTGGGACCCTTCTCCCAGGGATCATCTTGAAGTTACCACATGGCAGCTCCACTAACATGCCAAGAAAAATGCCGCCATGTGGTAAACCAGAGGCTTACTGTGGTGTTACAACTGGAGTCTAGTCTGGTCATGGTAATCATGGTGCCAGAATACAACCTAGGTGGAGGAGTCTGTACTAGAGTGTAGTGTGGTGATATTGAGGGGTATTCAAATGACTAGATTCTATAGTTTGAGGGATGAGCGTAACTATAGGAGCAAGAAAGCTAGATAAGTGAGTGAGGTGTATGGGAGAAGCAGTCAAGTGGTAGAGAAAGAGACTGACCTACTCCCATAGAACAAGTCTTCTGTCCTCCTCCTACTGTGCCCTTATATAATCAGGGTATCTCATCTTCCTCCTCTTCTCCCACGCCTCACAATCAGGTTCTCCCTGTCAACAAGTCAGGGAGATCAATATCTTTAGTTATCATCTTCTGTCTAGTTTTCTCTGCCCAGGCAACAGAGATATCTGGAAGCAATCAGGAGAAAACACTGCTATGAATTTCAAACCTTACCCTGATGCCGCTAAAATCCTTTAGCTCAAATTATGAACATTTTTATGGAGACAAGGACTTAACTGCTGAAATGAAGAAGTAGTTTTTCTCTTCTTTCCTTCTGCTTTGTTTCCTTTTAAAAAGGAAATTAAGAAATTAAGGCCTTGATTCTGAGCAGTATTCTTATCCTTATTCATAGCAGCTTTTAAGCATGTCTAAATACTAGTAGTTCTAGGTATTCAGACTGATTTTCAAAGTTCTGAATAGTCAGTCCAAGAACTTGGAGACAATTCGGTGTTCTTGCCAAAGCTTTGGACTTTGGATACTGAAGCACGGAACATCGGAGAACTTCAGAAACTTTGGAAAGTTATTGCAAAGTTCTTGAACCCACAGTCAAAGAACTACCCAGAAAAATATTACCCACAAAAGTAGGCTAGCAAGAGTGTGACAATTGCTCCAGAAGACAGTCCCGAAAAGTGCAACTGCGTGCAGAAATCCCCCAAACCCTCAACAGTAGTGTACCCACAGCATGGCCCACTATCAGCAGTGAGTGCACTCACTTTATCATTATGCCAACCCAGCAGTTCAAAAAAATGCAGGCTAGCAAGGGACATTTGCTTAAGAAGAATACAGCATCCCCCACAAAATAGGCTGCAACTGCATGGAGAAATAAATCCCACCAAAAAAAGCCAGCAAGCCCAGGCCCCAGCAGCAGTGACAACATTACGAAACCAGACATTCACACCCCTCCCCCTCTAGGGGCACCCTCTTCTTTGGCATGGCATTGTGTCAATGATAACTTGAACAGGCCATGCAAACTTGGGAAGTGGAGCCAGGCAGAGAGATCCCTCCCCATGGTGCCAAGTGTCAACCAACCAAGCAGCAGGCATCAATTTGGCACCCAATTATTATTATTATTATTTTTAAAAAACACCCTGCATGGCATGGTAAAGTGTAATGTAACCCCCATCCCCCAGCATTGGCCCAATAGACAGGACAGGCCAAACCATGTCACGTCAGGCAAGGCCAGGCCAGGCCAGGCCAGGCACCCCTCTCCCCTTCCCCCCAGAAGATTACTTACAGATAGAGAAGCACTGTAGCATGCAGCACAGCAGAGGCTAAACACTTTCCCTTCAGCCTTGTTGGAGGGTTGATATAAGGATGTTCCACTTCATTTAAGAGTCTGCCCTTGTGGGTCAGGTGAGGTGGAAACAGTTGCTCACATCCTATTGTATTGCAGATTATATGTTGATACCAGAGAGAGGTTACTCTGTCCTTTAATAAGATCTTTACCAGGAATATCACAGGAGGTTTATGTCTCCCTCTTACTGGGTGATAGTATTACGGCCATAACTCTCTCTGTTGCAAAATTCTTGGCATACGTGTGTAGGATAAGAACACAATATTTAATGATTGGGGACCGGAATAGGTTATCTTATCTAACTGTTTTTCTTTTAGTTGTATATTCCACAGGAGGATTGTTTTCTTTGTATTTTTATTTTTATATGATTTTATTTTGTTACTTTGTTATTTTTTTATTTATTGGTTTGTGTATATGCCAAGACCTTTGGTCAAGCATTTCAATAAATATTCATTCATTCATGCAGCACAGCCAACTTCACCAAAGAGAATGGACAAAATGGCTGCAGTGCAAACACTTTTATTTTGGCCTGCCAGCCAATTCAAAAGCGGACCATCTGACTTGGCCAGCCAATCAAAACTTGCCATCTGGTTTACCATCACTCAATTGCCCCCTTACCAAATATGGCACTAAGTTTCATTTCCAGAAGAAGGGAAGCTCAACTTCCCCAGCCCCGCACACGTGCAGAGGTTTCTGAAGTTTCCAAAGTTTTCCAAATAACGGCCTTGGTCCTCGAACCTTTGGAATTTGGCCTTTTTGAACTGAATACCTTAATATTTGACAAATTCCGAAGTTTTCTGAAGACTTAATTTCAGCCCTACTAAATACAGAAAGATCCACAAAATGTTCATGTTATGTGATTAAACACCTAAACATGCGTTCCCAGAACAATGTTAGCTGATTCACGTCACACACATACTGTTTCTCCTTGCTAGTAAAAACAAATTACTTATGTACCGTATATCATACATCCCTAAATATGGTATGAATTTAAAGGTATATGGTACGTAATTTTATGCAAATTAATATTACAGAGGGAGTCTTAGCTTTTGCCTTCCCTGACTTTTTGAGGAAGTAGAACGAATGTATCGAGGGAAGGCCTGGGGGGCATCAGGAGAGAAGGGACAAAGACATTTAGAGGAGCAGGGGAGTCACAAGCTGGCAAGAGTGGGGGCAGAGGAGGAGCAAAGCTTCCAGATGGAAATGTGGCGGGATACAAAAGTGAAGAGTAAGGGAGGGCTGGATTTTAGCAATATTATACAGAGCAAAGCTTTAGGATTTGGCATCAGCCTGGATCTGAGGTGTAAATGAGAGGGAGGAGTCAAAGATGAATCCCAAGCTACGGGCCTGAGGGACCGGCTGGATGGTGACACCCTCAATGGAAACTGAGAGGGAAGATGGAGGGGAACATTTTTGGAGGAAGAAGATGAATTTGGTCTTGGCCATATTAAGCTTGAGTTGGCAGCGAAACATTCAAACAGAGATGTCAGAGAGAGAGTCAGAGATAGGAGATTGGATGGAGGAGGAGAGTGCAGGAGTGGAGAGAGAGAGTTGTGTGTCATCAGGATTTTTAATGCTCAATATGTAATTCTTAATGGTACACTGGGCCGGTATCCACTTCTGAGTCATGCTCAGTGTCAAAGAACATGTTTTGAAGCCATAAATTATTATACGTGGAATACATTGTCTTAGAGAAAACTATATAACCAAAGAAAAATGGTACTCTTCACTACCATTTTCAGTTTTCCAAATGCCCTCCATCCTGATTTGATTTTCACTTAATTTCTGGAAATAGTTTGTGATGGGCTTGCATTATTTGTCCCAGACAAATGTATTCCTTAACATATTCCATTAAAGAAATCTGAACTCTGTGGTACAGAATAACAATAAAACATAACCTTGATCTTTGTCAGGTTCATGCTTTCTCCCACCTTATTGCGTTAGGTGTAAATCTTGTGTTTGTTTGTTTGTTTTGTTTGTTTACGACTAAAATACCAAAAAAAATAAATCTTATGTTGTTTCCTCATTATATAATCTCAGCACTTCTCACATAGGGATTTTTTTATTTTAATTTTTTATTTTATTTTTTCATTTTAAATTAAAATGCATGGTTTCTGGACTTATTGATTGCCACATCTGCATCAATGTCTCCTTCCATCTGATTTAGCATGTACTTATATTGAACACAAAAAGCTGAAAGTGTTGATCAGTTGCAGAAGGAAATTTAACTTCACACGTTTCTCATTTCTTTCATTCCAATCAGAGATTATCTTTGGGCTAAGTTTGTTTATAAGAACAAATCCCCTTTGGGATTAGACATTGCTGTAGCAGTGTCAGCTCTGAACATGAATATGATATCAGTATGTTATATGTACATTCATGAATGCTTTGCAGGTTTCAATTTTGTTGCACTGAAATAAAGTTGATATAATATTCTGGATCTTGTGCCCTGATCTGAAATTCCCTGTACAACCTACAATTCAGCTGAGGGCAACTGGTTCATTCTTTGTACATTATTTGCATGAAAACGTAGTTGATTTTTTAATGCTATATATGTTGTTTTCCATTTTTTTGTGCTTATGATTGAAATAATTTTATCCACAGAAAGGGAACAGACTGTAGCTAGAATTCTGTGGAAGTTTACTTGGTGGAAAATATTCCTTCAGAAGAAGCACTCTCTTACTGACCAAGAGGCCCAACTTGATGTGTGTAGAAATAAGCCAGACTGAGTGAGAGAGGCCACACCTTTCTCCATGACAGGAAAAGACTGAACCACATGTTACTTCATTAACAGACAGAAGCAAGTTCAGAGCAACTGATGTGCACAGTCCAAGCCATTAATCTTCATAGTTTCAGTGCGGCAAGAAATAGTTTCAAAGCCAATGAAAGGCAATAGCATTTTCTTAATATAGATTGATGAAGAAGTTTGGACTGGGGGTCTTTGTCAGTTTAATGGTTATTACTAAGTCATGCATCCCACTGTCAGAAGGTAGGTACCCAACTGAAATAGGAAGAATACTGTGTCATCCTAAAATCAATAAAACACTTTTACTTTAGTTATGTGTGTGTCAAAGTTTAAGAAGTTGGGCATTCATCTACAAATGCTGTAGCAGGCTACCAGGCACAGTTTAAATAAAGTGATATGGAAGCTGTCCTGAGCTACAAACTGAACATATGCTATTTAGCTCCTTGTAGAAATGATCTATATCTAAACTGGGGAGGAAAAGGGTGGCCACTGCCTGCCTGAATATGGCTGGTTTTGCATGGATGTACACACCCCTGCTGGGTGTGCAGGAAAGTGTTAAATGCATGGGGGCATCCGTGGAAATGACACAGCGGTGGGTGGGTGGATGGATGTTAGATGGGTGTTTGTCCGCGTGAACAACATGGGCAGTGGGTGGAGGTACGTACGCGCTCCCAACGCACACCCATCTTCACCCACCTCCACTCATCACCCACCCATGGAGCCACCCAGAACAATGGAGGAGACTCCGTGGATGGAAATGGGTGGAGATGGATGTGTGTCCATGGAAAGTGACAAACACCCACCTACACCCACTGTGGCACCACACCCATTGCTGCGTGTAAAAAGGGCCTATGTGTAGTAAGGGCTACTTGAGAGAAGCAAGCAGCTAGAACAAAGATAAGCTACAAAGCTGCAAGAGGCCACAGCCTAGAAGCTACAGGATCAGGTGTTGTGCTGTTAATGAAAAGCTACAAAAATCAGTTGAGGAGAACACCTGAGGACAGGGGAAGCATTTAAGAGCCGCACTGACAGTTGGTCAGGGGGCTGGCTGTTTGGCAGTTTTCTTGAAGCTGCTGAGCAGAAAGGTGTCCAGGGAGGAGCTGCAAGGAAAGAGTCTTCTCCAAACCAAGGGTCAACTCAAGCCTGCTAAAGGGCTGCAGGAAGCCAAGCATAGCAGAGACCTGAAACTCACAGATCCATGAAGGAAGACAGACTTTGCTGTTTTCTTCTAGCCTTCTGGAGCTTTCAGAAGGGGCAGACCCTGTCATTGGGCCTGGAAGGGGTCATAACTGAACTGATATATCTTGGTGGTGAAGGCTGGCTGGAAGGGGAGGCTTTGGAGGCCAGAATAGCTCCCAAGATATATCTAGCCTTGTTTAATACTGTGGCCGCACTCACATCTGCAGCGGTGGCGTCAGGGCAGGATTTTGTGCCTTGACATTCACGAGAGAAGCTGCGGCAGATCCCTTTTTGCACTGGCTCTTTTCCTGTCATCCAGCTCCTCCCTGCTGCCGCATCTTCCCTTGCCGCTCTCTCTGCTGCCACCACCACCACCACAGATGTGAATGCAGCCTGTGTCTGAGCTACAGGGTCCAAGGAATACTTACCCAGGGAGAATATCCTGGTAGACGTGATTCCAATACAACTAGGACTCTGTATTGAGGCAGAAACTGTGTGTTAGCCTTACAAGCTAATTTCACCACATCTCGCCTCTGCCATCCTAGTGGACAAGGAGGACCGCTCAGTCACAATATGATAGCAGAAAAACATGGGGTTTGCAATG
>QEPC01006353.1:5158350-5168554 GCA_003113815.1 Sphenodon punctatus
CTTATCAGTATATCTGACAGACTCCTTCCCACAGGTGGCATTGCGTAGGCCACTGATCTGGGTGTCTAGCCCTCTACGACTGTCCTTCACCAAAAACTCAATAAAGATTTCAAAAGGTTCTCTTGCCTTGGTATTGCGCTCTGGGTTTTGGGAAAGTACAATCCGCAGTCTTCCAGGTCCCGACAGGGCACATAGCGATTCCCGCCCAACAAACCATGAACTGTTGAAGAAATCAGGACACACTCTGTGTATGGAAGGAATCTATCAGAGAAACTTTTTTTTTTCCCTAAAGGCTGTTAGGAGGGTACTAGGTCCACGGGGCTTCCCCTATAGAACCAGAGTCCCTCCTTAGCCAGAGTCAAAAACACTTTTTATAGACTTTTCAGGTTACAGGCAAAGAGGCATTTCTTATCAGTTAGAAAACCAGTTTGGTGCTGTGTTAGACATAGAATTGCTACACAAAAAGTTTATATTAGAGAAGAACATCTTCAAGGTTAGTAAAAACAAACTCTTACAGAAAGTGAAAAACAAGCTTGCATATATGTGTGAAGGGCAATCTTTATCTATTGCAATTATCTGAAATGAGTACATGGAGCAGTGTAAGAACTCAGCTCATCTCTGTCATTTCTGTCCCAAGTTTTGAGGCCTCAGCTTATTAGTTTCCACACCTCCCAGGACTATAAACTAGTTTTTCCTTCCTAAATGGCTGTCAGAGGGTCAGGAAATAACAAAATCATAATGAATACAAACTTTTATTATTTTCTAATTATTTTTTGTTGTTGTTATTACAAAAACAATAATGAAAATTCTAATTTCATTATCATTATTTTAATGCAAATGAAATGCACACCCCATATGTTTTACCCCCCTAGTGAGAGGAGGGGGTGAGGGTATGTGGGTAGGGTTGTTTCCCGGACTGCCTCCCTGACCAATTTCTCTCCAGGGCTGTCAGACTTGGGGGATGCCCTCTGGCTTCTTGCAGAGCTGGGGGAGGGGGATTTCCCCAGGGAGGGGATCATTGGGGCAGCTGTTGAACCAAGTGAGGTCATGCTGGGCTTGGAGAGATATGGTGGGGTGGGAGGGGGAAGAAATGCCATCACAGGTATGGGGGTAAGCCAAGTGCCTATCCCTGAATCTCTTATGGCATTTCTTGTCCCCTGTCCTCCTCTCCAACAACACCACCACCACCATCTTGGGATATTTGGGGGTTGGGGTCAGTGGAGCCTCTGATTTGTTGCTGGTGGTGCTTAATGGAAGGTCAGCGCTGAATAAAACAACTACCATCCACAAACTTATTCAAGATGAGGCTGCTGACCTCGTGTGTATTATCAAGACCTGGATGGATGTTGCTTCTGGGCCTATGTTGACCCAGATGGTGCCGGCTGGGTACTTCGTGCAAAATCTGCCTAGGGCTAGGGGTGGAGTGGAAATGGTCTGTAAAGACAATCTGATCTATTGAAGGTATCCAGTGTCTCACTTATTCAACACAGACTGTCTCCACCTAGTGTCTGAGGGCCAGGATATACTGGGGATTCTAGTTTGCCACCTACTTTGCAGATAAAGTCACTCATATTTGGCTTCATTTGGACACTGTTACTTTGAATACAGAGTCAGAGTTTGGGGTTGGGGAAAGCCTGTCTTGTCTGGTTTGCTTGGTTTGACTTCAATTAATCTCACCTATTGATGCAGAGGCTGTGCCTGTCCTGGCTGGTGAAATCTATGTGGGAGACACTGGTGCCATTATTGGCCGGGGTTGACAATGTCTATGCCCAATGGCCTCAAAACTGCAATTGCTCATCCCCTGCTCAAGAAACCATCTCTTGCTATTGACGCTTTGTCAACTATCTCCATGGAATTCCACAATATCTCTGCAATATCTCTGTGGAATCTTACTTCATTGTGTACGATAGCCCCTCCATTTAAACTCCGAGTTTCATTTCTTTTTCTTTCATGTGGATTTTAATTATTGTAAATTTCATGTGAAGGAGTTTTTCATGTCAGGGTAGTTTTCATCCTTTTAACTGTCATTTCCAGTCAAAAAAATATTCTACTAAGAGGTTGTTTATATTTCCAGTGAATCAATCTTGGCTTGTGGGAGTTTCACAGGCCAAGGTGTGAGACATTGGCCCTTGTCAAATGAACGTGCCCCCCCCATGCTCACATGTGCAGGTGGGTGGGTGCGTAGTGGTGGGGCATCTGTGGGAATGCCATGGTCAATGCGTGAGGGTACGTATGCACTCTCATGCTCCATCCACTCACGGAGCAACAAGTGCCAATGGCAGATGCTCCGTAGGTGGTAGTGGGGGTGCATCCGTGAGAATTCCCCCCCCGTGCACCACACACACACCCGTGGCACCCCCAACCCCCCCACGCACCATAGGGAACCGCAGTTCGTGTGAAAAGGTCCATTGAAGGATGTCACTTCTAAGCTTGTATATCAGTATTACCTTTCACCCTGTGTACCACCTACAGGTTTTTTTTTAAAAAGTGTTTCTGTGAAAACACAGTGGGAGCAGAAATATTTATTTATTTATTTATGTATATTTCTTAGTCACCCCCTCCTGCTACAACAGTTCAGGGTGGCTCACAACATAACTAAAAAACATATACAATATAATAATATAAATTCATTAATAAATATAAAAATACAACAATATAAAATCAGAAATAAATAATCCCCAGGCCGAGCCAAAAAAACCACTCGCCCCCTCCCAATCCCCCACCCATCACCCATCTCCCTTGCCAAAAGCCTGGCAGAACAGCCAGGTCTTACGCTGTCTTTGGAAAGAGGTGAGGCCTGGGGCCAGACAGTAACTGTCAGAATCTTCAGAGTTTTGTCCATTACCCAATGAACAATGCCCTGACTACTGTCCTTTCACGTTTGTGATCGGAGAAATTCTTGGGAGACACAAGCTGTTTGCAAACATCAGTTGCATAGGCTTTAGTGGCACTGGCAACCACTGTGTAAGTGTAAATTGTCATTGGGACCATCCTGCCTCTAGCTGAAACCAGTATCAAAGAATCTATAAGCAGGCCAGCCACTTATTTGCACTCGCTCAGACATTACTCACTCGGTGAATAAGAATGATCCCAAATACAAAAGCAAAAAGCCCAAACACTTGGGTCACACTCTGACAACATTCAGACCCAAGATGCTTCATACTACTCTTTTAGTGCTACTTTGAAATCTTCATAGGAAGCTGAAAGCATTGGCAAGGCCAGTGTATTTGATGAGCAAATGATGATAAAATCTCACTGTTAAATATTAAAAATCCTCACTCTTGCAACAGTGATTGAAACAAGGAGGACATGAAAGGGCACAGCTCTAATCCCTTTACAAATCTCAAATGAGAAATGGCACAGTTGTATGACACAAGCATTACACAGACTAAGATTGCAATCCTGTTATTCCCCTTGGATTCCATACATAGAGGGAGCAGGAATGTGTAATCTGTGAGATTACTAAAACTGACATCACTCCACCAAAAAAAAGCAATTTTGCCCCCATTTATAAGTGCTTACAGTTTCCCTTCCCCCATGAATTGACTAACCTTCTTATCAACCAGCCTGCAGAACTGAAACTACACACTGCAGATGTCTCTCCTGGTGCCNTAATTATCTTTTTCATTTTCTGGAGCCTGATCTTGGAGGAGGGCAACATCATTAAGAGTTGCCATAGGAGACTTACATAAGATACATCCATTGCATGAAATGAGTTGCCAGTTCTCAATTTATATGTTTTTACACATATGTCAATCAAGATGGATTTGATAACATATACAGGCCAAACTAAGATGTATAAATGTCCACTAATCTGGCTCCTCTGGTACACAAGAGTCTTCTCACAATCTTTCACTACACTCCACCCCTGGACATGTATATTCTTCCAACTGAGGCCTGTAATCTTCTTTCACATTTCTTCAAACAATGCCACATCTTACACATGTGATGGCACATGTACAAAGCATTAAACAATTAGTATACTACTAATCAATACTATTACAACAAGGTGCAAGGCCAAAATAAAAATGCATTTGCCTTGGGTAATTAAGCATAATTGCCCTAATTGCTAACAACATAAGGAAATTAACACACAAATATCTCAGTTCCTTCAATAAATTCAGTAGCCCCCACCATGTTAGCACGAGGCCAAAAGGAACAGTAAATTTTCTGCAAAATATAAACATAAATGTTAAAATCATACACAGAAGTTATTTTCTAGCAAAGCAATGCAGCTCTGATACAGAGGTTCACAGCTGCTTCCAAAGGTGCAGGAATCATGTTGTTGATTAATCCTGCCATCTCAGTTTGCCTCTGTTGAGACAATAAGTATTGAGTCACCAGTTCTCATCACTCAATATGTATTCCCTTCACCTGTTGCTATTACCACCTTGGATTAATCAATAGTTTTTTTATTATTATTCTGTTCTCATTCGGAGGCCCAAAGAGTTTGTGTTTGCAATGGCCCATGAGGTTATACAAATGTAATTTGGTTTGGGACATCTCCAGCGCATTCTGAAAGGCCATAGCCACGGCTATCAATTCTGCATATTGGCTAGAGTGTCCCTTCCCATGCTGAATTAAGGCAGTGTCCTTAGCTGGTTCTAAAGCAGCTGCTTTCCAAACCCGCTCCCCCTTAAGATATTTCGCTGAGCCATCCGGGAACAAAGCATAACATTTATCACTCTCTGGCAACTACTCAAAGAGAACTTTCTACCCGGCTGTCGGGGGGGCTCCACACCTGGGGTACTGTGGAAGCAGTAGGGTCACTCTGATAGCTTTGTCCCCCTGCTTCTCTTCCTTTTTTCATTCTGTATGTCAGACAATTCAGAGTTATTATGCTGTTCTGGAACTTCAGACAAAACAGCTAACGGTGCAAACTCTGCAAACTTTTACACTCGAGTAAAAGGAAAATCCTGGGCTTTTAAGGTAGATCTGCTTGCTCCAGTATCCACAAGGCATTCAGTAGGTTCTCCATCAGTTAAACAGGACACAAAGGAGTCAGATTGATCTATTGGCATTGCCCTTGGGTAAGAAGAAGAGGTGGAAGAGCTTCAAATGCCTGACCCAACTGGCCAGGTTGGTTCAGGCATTCCACTTTCCAATGTCCCAATTGTCCACAATAGTGACAAGTGGAGTTTCCTGGATTTGGGGAAAATCCATGACCCATACCACAACCTCTTCCTTGTCCCCTGTAGTCAGCTCTGTTTGCCCCTCTTCCTCCCCTCCCTCGAGTCAAATTGGGGTCCCAATGTTGCAGTTGGAGAGCAATTAATTTAGTTTCAGAAATTTCCTTTTTCTTTTCTTGACAAATAACACAATGATTTCACCTTTATTTTGCTTACAATTATTTATTTTTGCCCAATCTGTTTTGGGGGGCAAACCTTAAGTATAGAATCTAAAAGAGCTGCACGAACTGCTTCTAAATCCTGAGGGTAAGGCTCAGCTGCTGCCCAATTACTTGTTGTTACTAATCTCTGGCATAGTTCAGTGGGGAGAGAGGCTCTCATTAATTGATCTAAGTCTGCCCAATTTGGCTTATAACAATTTATGATAGTTTGCAATTCTTCTTTAAATTTCTGCCCTTGATCCACTAGACAAAGATGCCACCTGGACTGGAGGCTGTTGCGGTGGGGGTACCCCTGCATTATCAGGTTCTGGTAGTGGAGATACAGTACTAAAAAGATCCATTAAATCTTATGGGGTTTCTTCTTCTGAAACTGTGTCCTCAAGAGGTTTAAGTTGAGGATACATTGGAACAAGTGCAGCACTAGGTGCACTGATCTGAACAGGTTTACATTGATTCTTCAGCACCTTAATTTGAGGGGGGGGGTTGTTTTGGTTTTTCCTGGGAGTCCTTGAGACTCCTCACCCGGGATTCCTGCAGTCTTTTAGAAGTTTCCTCATACCAATCAAGATACACATCCCATTAAGTCTGTGGCAATTTACTACCTCGTGACTCTTAGGGCTCCATGGAGGTGTACTATTTTATCTAAATCAAAAGTGCCAATCCAAGGAAACTGCTTATCTGAATCATCTTTGGTATACCAATTCCATTTTTCCAAAAATCTACATGTCTTCTGACTATAGTGTGTGCACATATACCAGGATGGGCTTCCTTTTGGCAGGACAGGGACCTCCCTCGACCCTCCACCCCCCATTACCTCAATTCACACGGGGAGATTCACACAGGAAAAGCATATCTGGGTGTCCTTCCACCTACAGAGCACATCCGAGAGACATGCCATAGGCACATTCTAACAGTGTCTCCAACTGTGGTGTCAGGCTCATAACCATGGAAAGGGAAAAGGAAAAAATCTCAATCACACCCACTGGGTCATAGGGTTTCACTGAGCCCCCGTGCATTCAAAACTGCCTCTAGGATAGCCTTGATGCGGCTAGACTCAGTTTATGTCCCAGACCTGGACAGTGGTTATTCTCAATTCACACTTCCCAGCTTTCCAAATTCCTTTTCCCCCCCCCCACCTTTTTCTTATCTTATCAGTATATCTGACAGACTCCTTCCCACAGGTGGCATTGCGTAGGCCACTGATCTGGGTGTCTAGCCCTCTACGACTGTCCTTCACCAAAAACTCAATAAAGATTTCAAAAGGTTCTCTTGCGCTCTGGGTTTTGGGAAAGTACAATCCGCAGTCTTCCAGGTCCCGACAGGGCACATAGCGATTCCCGCCCAACAAACCATTGACTGTTGAAGAAATCAGGACACACTCTGTGTATGGAAGGAATCTATCAGAGAAACTTTTTTTTTTTCCTAAAGGCTGTTAGGAGGGTACTAGGTCCATGGGGCTTCCCCTATAGAACCAGAGTCCCTCCTTAGCCAGAGTCAAAAACACTTTTTATAGACTTTTCAGGTTACAGGCAAAGAGGCATTTCTTATCAGTTAGAAAACCAGTTTGGTGCTGTGTTAGACATAGAATTGCTACACAAAAAGTTTATATTAGAGAAGAACATCTTCAAGGTTAGTAAAAACAAACTCTTACAGAAAGTGAAAAACAAGCTTGCATATATGTGTGAAGGGCAATCTTTATCTATTGCAATTATCTGAAATGAGTACATGGAGCAGTGTAAGAACTCAGCTCATCTCTGTCATTTCTGTCCCAAGTTTTGAGGCCTCAGCTTATTAGTTTCCACACCTCCCAGGACTATAAACTAGTTTTTCCTTCCTAAATGGCTGTCAGAGGGTCAGGAAATAACAAAATCATAATGAATACAAACTTTTATTATTTTCTAATTATTTTTTGTTGTTGTTATTACAAAAACAATAATGAAAATTCTAATTTCATTATCATTATTTTAATGCAAATGAAATGCACACCCCATATGTTTTACCCCCCTAGTGAGAGGAGGGGGTGAGGGTATGTGGGTAGGGTTGTTTCCCGGACTGCCTCCCTGACCAATTTCTCNCTCTCTCTCTCTCTCTCTCTCTCTCTTTTTTATTTTTTATTAAGGTTATGAGAAATTAGGCTTTAGATTCTTATTTCTTAGGACACAGCACCTCCATAATCATGAAAGGGTTTAACTCCTATGAATACTTCCGCTCTATGCTATTTTAAAATAAAATTTAAACATGGACCCAAATTTTGAACTGCTGTAAATCTGTCCAGCTTTAGAAATGAACAGGTGGTTCATTTGCATCACCTGAAAAATTTACACACAGTTTTAAGAAACTGTTAAGCTAAACCTCAGTGTAATCCCTGGTTGATGGTGCCTGTGAACAATGTTTTTAAGCTGGTTGCATTTTTTTTTAAAATTGGCTTCAGCTTTTCAGAATGGAAATACTCATTTGAATGTTGGTATAATTGTTACTAAATGTATTTCCATCTGCTTCCTATTCTGACTGGTAAAAACATCTTCATTTTTGCATGAAATACTGTCTATAAACACATGCTAATTTGCAGTAAAATATTCCATATTTTGTGGAATTATTAAGACAAAAGAGAGCATTTGTGACATTATTAAAGCATCATCAACCTACAAATTAGTTACCTTATCCATTCTCTATCTATATAATTCTCATAACCCAGTCACCATGTTTACAAATCCAAATGAATTTTATGCATCCCAGATCTAATTAATTTTGGATTAGCCTTCCAGACACATGTAGCACTGATCAAAACAATCTGTATTCGTTCCTTCCTGATTAGGGTGAAGCCTGACCCCTTGAGTATTCTGTTTGTCTGGGGATGTGCTGGAACATGAATATCAACAAGCAGGTTAATCCTTACACTGCCATTTCCCCCCACACATATACACAACAGTCTGCTTTTTGTTACTGGGAACCTTGGAGATCTAGGTAATGTCAGAGAGAAAAAACAGAATCAGGGAGGGCTCGGCAGTAATTGATATCTGGCCAGATAGTCAATGAACCCAAGATAATACAGAATGAAAACAAACCACCAAAACGTCTGATTTGGCAATTCTCTCCCTATTCTGTTAAATTAAAGCAACCAAGTTGTAAACATATATGAAATCAGTGTACTCCACTTGTAACCCTGAGATCAGTTACTAATGAGAAGTTTACATAATGCCATCAACAATTTGGGTCTGTACACGTCATTCAAAGTCTCTATGCTATGCAGCAAGTCCTTTGCCTTGTACGTAAGAGTACAAGGCAGTGTCTACAAACTAAAACATGTTCACAAGACTTCCTTCCACAACACAGAACAGGGGGAGGAAAATGATCCCAACACCCAAGGCCCAGCTCCCTCTATGTGATTCCAGTATTAGTACTGCTAGTCTCCTGATTTTAAATGGCAAAGATTAGCTTGACTTTTACATACACCCCATTTCCCCCCATTTTTTTTTTTTAAAAGTCTGTCTTTTTTATTATAACAATAACATGCAAGCTTGGGAACAACAAAATTTAATTTTATTCAGGCTAAACGTTGCATACATGCTTTATTTTAAACAGCTGTGTAATCCCTTTGATTGCAATGGACTACACTATGCATTAACATAAAGCATATATAAGTATTTGTTTATAACTTATTATTTACATTTAAGTAAGTGTTTATGCACTCAGAGCTTTATGATGAAACTCATTCCTCTGCAAAAAAAACCACACAAAAAACCCGCTGTATCATGCATTATTATTGTAACCCTTTCAAGAGGCAGAGCCCGCTAGACAAGAATATTGCGAGCTCACCAAGTAGAGAGTGAAGTGCTGACACCACCTTAGGGTGCCCAGATATGCAAATTTTAAAGGACACTTATAAGAAATACAGGTTGCAGGGCTGCATTGGCTGTAATGCCCTGCAACCTGTATTTTTTTAAAATTGCATATCTGGCCACCCTACACCCTCTGACTAACTGAGGAAGCTAAAATAAAACCACTCAGTATCCAACTTCAGGTCTCAATTAACCAGCTTAGGTGCTGCCTTAGTAGTTGTTTTTAAATGAGATACTATCCCACATGGCCACCAGGAGGAGCCATGCATCTGAATGCTCATGTGCTCCCGTAAGCCATGGAGCATCCACTCATGACCACGCACAGGGCACTACCATGAAATATGGAGTGCTCCGTGGGGGCAAGCCAAATGGATGTGTGGCAACAGGCGGTCATGGAGCCTGTCCATATGAACGGCAACAGCCAGCTACACCAGCACTGCGGAGCCCAGGTTCCCTAGCATTCACACCCAGGACATGTCAATTGCAAAGACCATCCTGGCACACTTCCCCATGTCCATGGTTCCTGGCGGGAAGTGCATGTGGCCGCCACGGTAGCCATGCTGGGAGCTGCCTGGTAGAATCTTTCTCATGCACTCCACCTGAGTGGGTGCTCTGTGGTAGTGCCACTCAGTAGTCATGGAATCCCACGCATAGCCTTGTTTGAATAAAAACATCCAGCACAGTGGCGGCCCTCGCCTGAGGGCACCTGGGGCAGTGCCCTGCCCCCGCTCTTCCCCCTTGTACCCCCAGCGCCGTACTGACAGAGCACTCACTGACTGAGTGCTCTGTCTCTGCCGGGCGGCTGAAATTGACATCAGAGCGCCACGCTGCTCTGACTGCTGTGACTTGGCTTGCAGTCAGAGCAGCGTGATGCTCCGATGTCAATTTCAGCCACCGGCAGAGACAGAGCGCTCACTCAGTGAGCGCTAGCCTCTGTCTGGGTCTGACTCCTTTCTGGGACTCCAGAGTCTGGACAAACTTGAACCGAATGCGAGCCGGGGGGGGGGACTCGGGG
>QEPC01006353.1:5177130-5196541 GCA_003113815.1 Sphenodon punctatus
TTATATTTTGTTCAGCAGTATTTTGAAAGTAATTCAAGAAGGAACAGAGACAGCTCAAGAAGGAACCTACAGTACCAACTACAACCCCAGGTATAGTCTGTGGGTCATCCTAATTAAAACTAACCTTTCCACACACATAAGGTAGCTGAATTTGACAGCAGACCTCAGTTCCTGCTTTTAGAGGTTTCTTTCATGTTGTAAGGTAAAAATGAAATGCTATTTAGAGGTGCAGGTTAACACATCTGGGGCAAGACTCAGGGTCTGGGGGCGGGGGCGGACAGACAGGTGGGGCAGCCTTCTATAGGTGACACTAGTGAGACCAGTCTGTGAGCACACTGGGATTGGTACTCTACCTGCTGCCCAATTTGCTTGCAGCTGCCCTGTCTGCGGGAAGAGACTACGGGTGAACTTGCACATAACTCTGCTAAACTCTGATGTCTGCAGGGCCCTGGAAGCTGTGTAATAAGCCCTGGATGATCCTCAGATCACTGTCACATGTAAGTGAGACACTCTGATTTCCAGCCCTGCTTTAAACTCTGATCTGATGTTCAGATCTGATCTATTTGTCAGATCCAGGTTTAAAGCAGGTTGGAACTCCGAGTGTCTCACTCACATGCGACAGCAATCAGGAAATCATCCAGGGATGATTTTGCAGCTTCTGGGGCCCCGCAGACATCGGAGTTTAGCAGAGTTACTTAGGAGTTCACCCTGAGATGCAATCTTCCACTCACTAATGTTAATGGCAAAACTCCCATTGACTTTAATAGGGAAAGCATGTCCTTTGGACTGCTGTAAGAAGACTTGGATGGTGTTCATGCTGTTGTGCCTTAGCTGTTTGATGGCAAAGGTTTTGCTTCTGAAGAGCTAATAGGTGGCAGCAGTGTCTTTTGAGACCCCTCTGCCATCTTGATCTCTCCCAGGACTTCTAGAGAAAACCTTTCACATGTTACATTAGCTACATGGGAACTATACATTGCCTCTCACATGCACATAAGCTGCTACCTGAACAAAACTGCAGTTGTTACATTCCCCCACCCCCACCTCACAGAAGCAACCTTCCCAGGTTTGGTGTCTAACACCCATCTTGAGAGCACACACACAGACGAGGCTAGGATGCTATCATGTACTATAACTTCTGGAAAAGCCCTTAGAAAGCGCCCCTGACTCAACTTTCATTTGAATACATCTTATGGCCATTATCTCCATACGAAAATTTATTTTTGCTAGTCAAACTGCTCTATAACTAATCAAACACCGGTTGTTTAATAACTGGATAAATAATGGCAGAATCTGGTGATTAATTTTTTCTGGCATTCAACTGGCTATGCGACAGTTCACCATGACTAATCACCCTGAATTTCCTGATGGGGCAGGTGCAGAGCCTCTGTGAATGCTACATTGACTCATATGCAGACAATAAGCTGTTACATGAACAAAAAACATTTCATCAGCAGCTTAAACAAGAAGCTCCCAGCTTTCATTTAAGTCTTGAAACTTCTGCCTCAACCTATACTCCTATACAGAAGTAATTTTTTTTTTTTTTTTTTTTAAAAAGCCATTTTCTTTTTTTAAAAAAAATTAATTCTCCAAGACTGTTTTAAAGAACTGACAATTCAGCCTCAGGAATTTGCAAGGGAATATCAAGTGTTTCTTTTTAAAAAGATCCTTGTTTAAAGGTTTTGGCAAGACAAAGGGAATTTGCAAGGCACTTTTATTGCTGGAAAATCATTTACCACTCACTGCACTTCTCCTAACTGTTTGTACTGAGGTGATTTAGGAGAAAGGATTGTTATAGTTTGATTTAGAGAAAGCTATGAATAGAAGTATATTCACTTTATGACAGATCTTTCCTGTTATCTTTTTGAAGACCTCTGCAATAACATGTTCCCAACTCTTCCTAGCTCTGCTAGAGCCAGTTTAATGCCTCTCAAACGAGGTCCCAGACTATTTGATTCTCTCTTATATTTTGCCTTTCGAGGCTGTGTGGGAGGTAAAATTGTGAGCCTGAGGGAGCAGGTGGTACAGGGCCCAGCAGAAAATGAACTGTGGAGTTGGGGAGAACAAAGTAGGTTGAAGCAATTAATTTTATATTGCAGTGTACCGTTCCTCTCACTAATCACAGCTGCTCGGGGCACTCTCTGAAGAAAAAAAGGAAGATGTCCTGCTGAGCAGACACTTGCCATATTATGGAAAAATCCACCTAGTCTATAAGTTAAAGGGCCTGTTAACAGAAGAAAAAGCTGATGCCATTTAAATTCTAGCTCCAGGGGCATATTAACTTCTTCTTATAATATGTATGTTAATCGAGAACTCAAGGACAACTTTTGTATGTGCTTTGTGAACATGACACTTCATCAAGCCTATGAACTTTTTTCTTTTTGCTAACTCTTAAATTTTCAGACTTCAGACATACCCGTTGGATGTTTTTAAAATGGTCATCATCCTATCCTTTTATCAGTACTGAATTTGTCATGTATGTTTATTTATTTATTTCCAATTTTACCCTGCCCTTCCGAATAGGCTCAGGGCACTTACAAAATATAAAAACATAAAACAGCATAGATAACTCCCCTAGCCCCCCTAACTTTCCTCCAGCCCCTCCACTCAACCCCACCTAACCCTCTGTCACCAAAATGTGTCTCCCAAATGCCTGGCCAAACAAAAAGGTCTTACATCTCTTCCAGAAGTTGAGCGGGCTGGCACTTAGGCGGTTCTCCAAGGGAAGAGCCATAGTTCCATAGTTGTGGGGCAACCACTAAGGATGCCTCTCTGCACGCCCTTGTTCTGAAAACTTTGCAGGCACATGATACTTGCAAGAGGGCACTCCCGGCCAACTGCAGAGGCCATGATGGAACATAAGGGAAGAGGCGATCTATCTTTCAGATGCCTCAGGCCGAAACCATTTAGGGCTTTATAGGTCAGAACCATCACCTTCAATCGTGCCCAGAAAGCCACTGACAGTCAGTGCAGACTCTGGAGCACTGGTGTAATATGCTCCCAATAACCCTCCCCAAACAGAAGGCAGCTTCCAAACAGTCATCAAGGAAAGTCCCACATAGGCCCTTTTTACACAGACACTCTAACACCAATAAAATGGGTGTTACATTTTGTTATACACGGTACAGGGCAACACTGCAGCCCGGCAACATGGGCTATTTTCCCACGAGATGCCTCTACCCAGTTTCTCTTGGTGGAGATGGGTGGAGGCGTCTGTGTAAACAACACTTGCAGTGGGTGTAGGTGCGTGCATGCTCCCGCGCAATAACCATCTCCACCCATCACCTACCCACGGAGCAATCGACAGTGCAGTCCGTTGCTCTGTGGGTGGGTGGTGGGTGGAGATGGGTGTTGTGCAGGAGCACGCACACACCTACACCCACCGCAAGTGGTGTTTACACAGACGCTTCTCGTGTGAAAAGGGCCCATGTTGCAGGGCTGCAGTGTTGCCCTGTACCATGTATAATAAAATGTAACACCCATTTTATCGGTATTAGAGTGTCTGTTTAAAAAGGGCCATAGAGTGCATTGCAGTAGTCTAGCCTCAAGGTTACACAGGCATGTATGATGGCGGCCAATATATTGCAATATAAGCAGTCTGAATAGGGTATTAGGATATTATGTGCTCAAAATATCCTATGTGCATAGGGTATTAGCATGTGCTCAAAGATGAGTCCAAGAAAAAATTGGGGAACTTTGGCCATAGCCTTGGTGAGGATGGGAACACTTTTCACAGAAACGTGAAGTTGGAAGGAAGGTTAAGGGTCATCTAGTTCAACCCCTTGCACTGATGCAGGATTCACCATATCTAAACTTCAAGAGAGGAATTCACCAATAGGAGAATAGAGTCTATAGTTAAATATGCTATAGTGATTGGGAGTGACCAGAGCATACCAATGTCTAAAATGACAGGAAACTATTTATTATTATTATTATTTATTATTATTTATTAATATTGTAAAAATTAGTTTAATTTTGGAGTGTACATGAGTGGAAGGGTGAAGTCTCAATGGTGGCCTGTTGTACAGGCTCTGCTTCCACATGGGCACAGAGAGCCTATTGGACAGGACATAGAAACCTCCCTGATCATGAGGAACAGAGGTAGGTGAGAGAGCGGTTTCACTTCCCACCATCATCTGCCCCATATCAGACACTGTGCTGATCTATTCATTTACGACTTTCTTTGTGTCAGAATGTGATATGTGAAAGAGACAACTAGGGTGTCTGAAACTCACATCCGAGGGGCATCTGAGGGCATCATCTTGAGGGTACAACATTCACTTAGAACTTCTCTGCCCTTTGCCATCTGTCCAAAAACTTGTAAAGTACAAGTACAAAATTCAGTGAGAACATGGCTGAGAAGAAGATTTGAAAACTCTGGAGTCAATTATCTTCTCACTTACATGGCTATACATCAGGAGTAGGCTTCACTTCTAATAGTACCAGTATAAAACGACTATAATGTTGAAATGTGACCTTGTCCAGACAGACAACCCAAAGTGTTTGCCCCACTTTGGGGAACTGGAAGGCAAAGCTGGGCTGACCAATGTTAAACGTGGATATAAGAGGCGATTTTCAAGAGCGAATTAACTATTACTAATAGTCTATTAGTAAAGGCAAGGAAAGTGACAAACGCTCCATCGTTTGGCATCTTTCAATAAGATTGGATGACTTTCAAAAATATATTTCCTAGTTCCAGCATAAGTTGATTGGACTTAATGTAAATATTACTAGGTGAAATTTATGGTCTGTGCTACTCAGGATGACCAGTCTGGATGAACATAATGGTACTCTCTAGCTGTAGGCAGTTTCCTGGCCTACAGCTAGAATTTCAATAAATAATAGGAGAATCTGGACGTATGAGAAATACAGTGTTTAAAATGTGCCACATTTATTGTACCATTTAGCATTATTTTGTAACTTATTTCCATATTTGCTCCAACTGTGTTTATGAGGAAGCCCAGCCTGGATGTTTCCTTTGGAATTATTGGGCCCCCAGAGACACCTTCAAGCAAGGACACAGTTTGGAATAAATCCATGTATTTGTTCCCCCTGAAGCCTATTGAGTCACATATGTGGATTTGTTGGTCTCCTTTCTCATACATAAAGCCAGGCTCAGCTGCTCACTCCAAGTTTGTTAGCCAGATGGAGAAGACTGGTTATCCTTAATATTTCCTGGCTTCTCTGCACTACAGAAGATTTGGTGTTTTGACCTGTGTTGTGGTTGTTGGGTTCAATATTGTAAACTGCTTGTGGTAAGCACAGGAGGTTTGGAATTGTCAGCTGTCTAGCTGATACTCAGTGAACCAGCTTGAGTCTCGAGTGCCATCTTTCCATGGCAGCTGAAAGATGACTAGATAATGCCCATAGATTTCCATGAGGGAGGAAGGTTTGAAGCCAGATAATTAAGTATCCCAGTGACTCCATGGACATAGTACAAGAATAAAATTAGTTAATATTTTTCATTCAATCGTTGTTAATTTCAGTTATCTGAATTCCAGGATTTAAAAAGAAATGGATGAGCGAATCAGTGCTTCTTTAGAAACTGCAGTATGTACTTGGAATGTGAAAGAAATATCTCAAAAGCTGAGAGAATAAGTTTGTGAAACTGTTTACGAAATAGTAAGAGGTTCCACAATGCACATTAGTGACTAAGAGATCCCTAGCAAATTAGCTGAACTAGAGATTCAACAATATGTTTTTTTTAAAAAAAAGAATAATCAGCCTTTCCATTTCTCCAAGTGTAACTCTTCATTTATTTTCAGTGTTCAGAGGTTCGAGGAGCTTTCTTGACTACCCATACATTTACTAGTAGGTTCTATATGTTTTTAAAGTAGCAAAGCCTTAATCCTAAAGCAGCCTTCACTTTTGTGTGATGCCTTTGGCGTTGTGAATTAGTGAACTACAGAACATGGTTCCACTGTAATGTTAGTTCATCAATTTTCTGTCACAAAGTGTTCTATCAGAAAACCTCAGTGGATAACAATAGCTAGGTAAAAGCCTTTGTAAAAATCGATACCTCTGGAATCCCATATCAGTAAATCTAATGCAGGAAGTATGATTCTCTGGCTATTTATTGTCAGCAGTAGACCGTAGTGATGGGTGTTGATCCAATTCACTTCAATGAGACATGATGCTAGTGTTAAATAACCAGAGAATTATGATGGCAAAAATTCAATTTTTATCTATTCTTAAAATTACTTAGCTATGATGTAAAAATTACTTAGCTATGATGTACAAAGGGTAAAACCACACATGATGGTGGCACGCTGGGATCAGGGACGTCTCAGGCCACTGGCCACATGTGAGTGCAGCTGGGAGAGCTGTTCCATCACCCGGACAGCCTGGCACAGGCAGCAGTCGCTTCAGACATGCCAGTGGCTGTCCCCATCCCCACACTTCACCCAGTGTCCTGCTATGATGTGCAGCCAAAACGGGTCTAAGTAGGCCACTGTCACATCTGGTTTTACCCAACATAGGGAAAGAACGCTTCGGAACCATACAAACTATTGAGAAACTGAAAACAGGTTTTTATAAGGATAAACTGTTTTCAGTTTCTCAATAGTTTGTATGGTTCCAAAGCATTCTTTCCCCATGAGGAAAAGCTCAGATTTTCTGTGTGACTCTTATGGTTGTACATGTCACAATTTATTTTTAATTTAAGCTTGAAATTTCAGATTTGGGCCATTTTAATCACGTTTTGCAACAAAACATATTATCACCTGGTATCATGCTCTATCAATATATCTAAACAAAGGTTGTTTTCACAGACACTCTCCACCCACCACCCACCCACTATACATGTTGCAGGACTGCAATGTTGCCCTATGGGTGCCCTGTAACATGTATAGTGGGTGGAGAGTGTCTTGTGTGAAAATACCCTAAGATTCACACACAAAAAACTGTCTACTGAGAATAGGAAATGATTCTTTGGGAATATTAGAAAAATTATATTAAAAGTTTTCTAATTTGAACAAACATGAAAATGAGTATGTCAACGTGTGGTAACTCCTTGCTAGTAGTGCAGTTTGTTTTTGTTTTTATGAAAATGAAAATCTCGCTTTCATTTCCTGAAAAGAAAATGAAAAAAATAATAATGAAATAACAAAACCTTTTCATTTTTGTTATTATTTTCATTATTGCCTGGCCCCATTTTAGAGCGGAAATCTGAAAACAACTTCTGGGAGGGGAGGAGGGAGCAGACGTCACAGAAACAAGAGATATGATTGACATCTCTGCTGGCAAATGGGCACTGAAAGCACATCCCAGACAGTGGCAATGGCACTCTTCGCTCAGTGCTTCCAGCCTCCCAGAACCAATCATGGAGGCTCTGGGAGGGCACTGGGAAAGCTTTATATTGCCACAGCCAGCCTGCTTGCACTTGTTCTGGGTTAGGCTCTTGTTCTTCAGGTATCATCAACAGAACATTGGTACTCTTGAGCAAAAATCTTCCCCAGCCCTCGCTTTATCCCTTTCCCTTCCTCAAACCAATCACTCCACAACACCCATCCTTACACTACCCTTGTGTTCCAAATCCAATCCGAGAACCTTTAAATTTTCCCTTTCACAATCCTTATCCCCCATTATTCCTAAGGCAGCAGTCCCCGGCAACAGCAGGAAGATGGGAACACCCCGTAGGTTGACTATGTGGGCTAACTTTAGGCAGGTAGGGGGTCATTCAGGAGAGGTGGAGTGCAAGCATTGTGGGAAGTGCGCCAGACGTGGCAAGCAACAGGGGCACTTCACCAACAGTGGGATGAACTCCCACATGAAAATCCACCATGGAGCTCTGCTGCTGCAAGAGCTGGCAGGCACAGTGGGCAGTAGTGGGCTCCCTGGTCCAGTGGCCGGACCTTCCTACTCTGCTCAGGGGAAAGGGAAAGAAAGGGTCCAGGAAGAGTAGGCCCAGTCTCAACACCCCCATGTGCAGCAGCAGTAGCAGCAGCAGCAGCATTTGCAGACCACCATGGAGGAGCTGGGGTGGGGGCACATGGCAGTGCAGCAGGGAGGGTATCAGCCAGCAGCAATGCAGATCACCAGGAGGGTGGATGAGATGATTGCATTGGATGACCACTGACCAGCCCTTCACCATCATGGAAAGTGTGGGCTTCTGCAGGCTGATGGCACTTCTGGCGCCCCACTGTCAGATACCCTCACACACCATTTTCAGCAGTGGGTGGTGACCTCCCTGTACTTGGCAACCAGGAAGTGAGTGAGGGAGCAACTGGCCAGGTGCGTTTTACAACCAATATCTAGAGCATCAGACATGCACAGCATGCCTACCTGGCCCTGGCCCTGGCCCTGGCCTGCATGATGACAAATGCAGGTGGCAGGAGAATGAGCAGTAGGTGGCAGTGGTGAGGGGACACAGTACAGGTGGACCCTGATTAACGCCCAGGTCATGGACCACAGCCACACTGCTGTGAACATTCTGGGATCCCTGAATGCCATGATGGAGGAGTGGCTAACGGTAGGAGCACCATTCACCAGGGGTTCCTGGTGACAGACAATGAGGTGAATATGCGGTAGGCAGTGTGGGATGGCGAGTTTGTGGACATCCTCTGTGTTTCCCACACCCTTCACTGGGGGAGAAGGGACCTGGCAGACCCCTCACTGATTGAAAAGGACAGGAAGATCATGGGCTACTTCAACAAGAGCATGAAGGGCAGTCACCTCTTGAGGGAGAAGCAGGTAGAGCTGGGGGTGCAGGAGCAATGTCATCATACAGGATGTGAGCACAAGATGGAACTCCACCTACCTAACTCATGCTGGAGCATCTGGTGGAGCAGCACCATGTCCTGCATGAGATAGTCCATGTGGGCGAGACTGGGGTGGCATCACCCTAGGGCAGGAAGACTGAGTAATGATGGCCCAGGTCATATACATCCTTAAGCCCTTTCAGGACATGCAGGGCTTAGGACACTGACAGTGTCAACAGCCACCCTGAGCCAGGTCATCCCCCCGGTCCGGATTCTGGGAAGGAAACTGGCAGGCTTCCTGAGGGACCAAGAGCAGGGGTATGAGGAGCGTCACCTCATACCAGAGTGGTGGCCCTGGTATGAAGGTTGCAGAGGGGTGGGGGCTGAGGAAGTGCTTCAACCCACTGGTTGGGAAGGAGGCATACATTCTCTCCACCATGCTGGACTCCCAGGTGAATGGGATGTGGCAGCTCACTCCATGAACTTCACCCTGAGGAAGCATTTTCTGGCAGAGAGGGACATACAGCAGGAGCAGGGCCCTGAGGAGGAGAGGAAGTGGCAGGGGAATGAGATGCAGAGCACCCCCAGCAGCAGTGCTAGCAGCAGGGCCAGTAGCAGCTCTTTGGCCACCATGTGCTGGAACATGCCAGGGCAGGTACTATGGGAACAGGCTGTTGGGGAGGAGGTTGACAGCAGCAGCCACATCCACAAGGAGCCTGATACTGCAGAGAGGGCTGTGGCCACGTTTCTGTAGGAGCCTGTTGTGGAGCAGTGACCTATGGCAGTACTGGGTGCAGAAGGGCCAGCTATGGTAGGGCCTGGCCAAGGTGGCCTTCCTTTCCCCAGCTCCAGGGCCGGCCTTACCGCGGGGCGGCTAGGGGCGGCCTCCCAGGGCCCCACACTTGGGGGGGGCGCGGTTCGGGGGGGGTGAATGTAGAAATTTTCTTTTTTAAAAAAATATTTAAAAATTAATTTTTAATTATTTTTTTTAAAGTGGGCGGGGACTCAGGTTGGCACGGCACTGCACTGCACTGGCAGGCAGAAGCGGCACCACAGGGCACCCCACCCCACCCCCAGAACACCCACCCACATGAGGCCCCACCTCCTCCTCCTTCCTCCTTGCAGCGCTGTGCCTGGCCCCTCCTTCTCTCTCCCGGAAGTTGCATGAAAGCAACTTCCGGGAGGGAGAGAGGCCCCATGGACACAGCTTTCCAAGCAGCAGGCTGCTTACCTGCTGCTGGCTTGCTCTGCTGTGTGGAGAAGAAGATCCTGAGGTCGGACTCAGAGGAGGCGGCATGAGGAGCGGCTGTGGAGCAGAGCAGACAGCACAGCGAGAGCAGGTGGCAAGGACGGTGGGTCCCTCACCACCAGGATGAGGATCTCCTGTGTGGCGGCTGGCGGATAGGACTGGAGCGGAGGAGGCAGCAGTGCAGGCACAGCATGAGTGTGTGTGTGTTTGAATGTGTGTGTGTGTCTGTGCGTGTGTGTGTGCGTGTGTGTGTGTGTCTGTGTGTGTGTGTGAGAGAGAGAGAGAGAGCACATCATCATGTGTGTGAGTATGGGAATTGGGTGTGTGAGAGAGATGAAAGCGTGTGTGTAAGCTTGAATTGGTGTGTGTGAAAGAAAGAGAGAGAAGTGAGAGCATGTGTGTGAATATGAATGGGTGTGTGAAAGAGAGAGATGAAAGTGTGTGTAAACTTGAACGGGTGTGTGTGAAAGAGAGGTAAGAGCATATGTGCAAGTATGAATGAGTCTGAGGTGTGTGTGTGAGAGATAAGTGTGTGTTTAAGATTGAATGGGTGTGTGTGTGTCTGAAAGAGAGTATGTGAGTATGAATGGAGATGGAGGGGTGTGTGTGAGAGAGATGAAAGTGTGTGTGTAAGCTTGAATGGGTGTGTGAGTGAAGAGAGAAAGGTGAAGGTGTGGGTGTGAGCTTGAATGAGCGTGTGTGTGAAAGAGAGAGGTGAAAGCATGTGTGTGAGCTTAAATGGGTGTGTGAGTGAAGAGAGAGAGGTGAAAGCATGTGTGTGAGTTTGAATGGGGGTGTGAGAGGTGAGAGCATGTATGAGAAACCAAATGAATGAATGTGTATCTGAGAGAATGAATGTGTGTGAGAGGTGTGTAAGAGAGAGAAGGGTGTGTGTGTGGGTGAGTGTGTGTGTGCGTGTGAGGGGGAGTTGCTCCCTCTACCCCACTCCCCCTCCCATGGCTGTCCCCCCTCACTCCCTGATGGCTGCCCCCACTCTCCCATGGCTCCTGGAGGGGGAAAGAAGACCCAGGCCCAGCAGCAGCTGAGGTAAGGGCCACCTGGTCAATACCTCTTCCTTCTCTTTCTTCATATGACAAGAATGAACAGGGACCCATCCTTGTCCCTTTCTTCAGGGACAAGGATGGGTCCCTGTGTTTCGGGTTTACAGATTATTTATTTTAAGCTTGATGTGCATGTAGACTGTGTTTTCTTCCATCTGATGTTAACCATGGGAACTCCTTGCTGCTGTGTTTTGCCAGTGTTTGGGGTTTATAAATTATTTATTTTAAGCTTGATGTGCATGTAGACTGTGTTTTCTTCCATCCGATATTAACTCTGGGAACTCCTTGCTGCTGGGTTTTTCCAGTGTTTTGGGTTTATAAATTATTTATTTTAAGCTTGATGTACATGTAGACTGTGTTTTCGTCCGTCCGATGTTAACCCTGGGAACTCCTTGCTGCTGGGTTTTGCCATGCCACTGGCCTACCGTCCCCCTGGCTCCGCCTACCATCCCCCTGGCTCCGCCTATCATCCCCCTGGCTCCGTCTACTGTCCCCCTGGCTCCACCCCTAGGCCCGCCGGCCCGGCCTTACTGCCCCAGTGCCCCTCCAACATCAGAACCCACCAGGCGCCCCAGGGAAAGCGCGTGGAGCTGAGTGGGCCCCGCATTTTTTGTTCGCCCAGGGCCCCGCAATTTCTAAGGCCAGCCCTGCCCAGCTCTGAGCACTCACCTAACCATGTATTCTGCCTCACATGGCTTTTCTAGCATCTCTTGATTTCACTAATACCATTCTGCAGCCCCTTACTCTGCAAATTTCTCTTCATTGCTGAGTGTCTCAAATAAAGCCTCTATTTTGCCACTGAAATTACATGGACTATGTAAATTAAGCATGAATAGGATGATTTGTGCAATAGAGGTCAACATTTTTCTGTCCTAGGGAAGTGGGGGTCTCTACCCACGTTGAACAGCCTGGATATGAAAAATAAGAACATGGCTTCCATCATGGGTCAGACCATTGGTCCATCTAGCTCAGTATCCTGTCTTGGTTGGTATGGAAGTGATCCATGCCCCATCATACACTCCTTGATTCCAGAAGACAAATATTTAGGGATATGATGAGCATGAGGCTGACTTGACCATCTTGGCTGATAGCTAGCATGTGAAAGATTACAACTTTTTGTTTACTTTAAATCTGCTGCCTTTTAATTTTATCAGGTTCCTTTTAGCTCTTGGCTCAAGGGGTAAATAACATGTCCCTACTGTCTCCACACTGTTCATGATCTTATGTACTCTTACCACATACCCTCTCAGTTGTCTCCTTTTTAAATCAGGGAGTGTTGTACAAATATTGCTTGATAGCAAATAGGCATGGAGCTACACTCTGACAGGAAGGGTGAAGAGAAGACTAATGATCTTGGAGGGGAAGTAAAATATGTATATCACATTTCAATAAAGCAACAAGTATTTCACTCTCTCTCTAAAAACATTAATGTGTTTGACAAATTGCTTCAACGGCAGGCACATGCAGCAAATCAGGACTTTAATTGCCTTCCAGGTCTAAGCCATAGGCAACCAATAGACGTGCAGTTTATTTCCTTTTTTGCTGGTTTTTGATGAAAGAATTTGTAAATGCTTTCAAATTTACTATATGTTAAGCATGTATTAGTTTAAATCAGAGTTTCCTATGATTTCCTTCCCAAAGAGTTTGATTTTATGAGGTGCCAAATGTCTTATATGAAACTGATTCTCCACTACCTTGTATCCATACATAGACACTTATGTGAACGTTTGGTGTAAATGCTCCCTAATCAGAATGGTGCCACTATACTTAGATGTCAAGAACTATCTGATGTCACATCCTGAAGTGTGAGCCCCCCGCCCCCCAGTACACTTTGGGTGTTAATGTACATGATGCTGCCTGGTATGGCCCGCTATGACCTGCCTGGGCCAGAGCCTTACCTGTGCATCTGTTAGTGGGCTGCCAGATGTGAACCCACCACAGCACCTGACCGGGTAGGTGGCTGCCCAGGAATCGTACGCCTGGAAGGAACTGGGCCCACGGGCTTCCCAGGCGGGCCATAGCAGACCATAGCAGGGAAGCACATGTGTTTGCATTGCCATCCTGGCCCCGGTGTAGGACCTGCTATGACCAGCCCCTATGACTGACAATTATTGGCAGCCATGGCTTCCTCTCATAGTGTGGGGTGAGGTGCCGACTGCAGCATGGGTGCAAAGCCAGTCGAACTCACTTCTCTTCTGCCCCCTGCCCCCTTCCCAGCCTGGTCAATTAGCGGGAATGTTTATGACCTGGCATGGGATGGCCCCGTCTTCCCAGGATGTGTAACCAGCATGTCAGCTGCATGAGTATCAACACACTATGATCCTCATCTATAGAACTGGAAAAATCAGAGAAAGGTAACAAACATGATAGAAGGGACTGATCAACTTCCATATAAGGAGAGGCTCAACAAGTTCGGGTCATTTACCACGGAAAAGGGGAGATTAAGGGGGGATATGTTCAAAGTTTATAAATTCATGAGTGGTGTGAAAAAGTAAATAGGGAACTGTTGTTTGCCCTTTCTTACAATAAGCGAAAAAGGGGAAACTCTCTGAAGGTAAGTGGCAGCAGATTTAACACAAACAAAAGGAAGTACTTTTTCACTCATCTGAGAAAACACTTTTGGAACTCATTACCAGAGGAGGCAGTGAAAGTCAGCATCATAACTAGCTTCAAATGGAAACAAGATCAATTCTTAGAGGATAGAGTCATAAATGCTTACTAGTTGGGGCTTAAACCCCTGGCTACTGGTAGTTGGGAGTGGTTAGCAGGAGATGGGTCACACCTCCATTACCTCTGTACTTGTACATCTTTTGAGATACTTTAGTTAGCCACTGTTGGAGACAGGATGCTGGGCTCAGTGGATCATGGGTCTGACCCAGTGTGGTACTTCTTATGTAATCCCTTGGTACACAAGCATGAAAATGGTGCAACTTGTTATTCTTGCAGTGTTACACTGCTCAAAGAAATATGAGAATCAAGATGTATGTCTTTGTTAATGGATGGACATATCTGAATCCAGTTGGTTATTGATGTACTTGCCAAGATTGGCTCATCTATTTTGGCACAGTGCTTAATTAACAGACATCCAGGGGTGTGGTTTTGAAGACTTGAGGTGACTGCACTGCTTCCGTTTACACGCTTGGGAATTGCCTGTCTAGCCTAAAAAAAAAGCTGCCCCTCAACGTTTTAATATTTTTGTACTCTGTTATGCCTCATTGTATAGTTATGCCCAAGAGAAGGTCATTTAAATGTTCATACTGAATTGTAATGCTCCCAACTCAACATATTGTTCTGAATCAAAGTATCATGAACTTGAAGAGACTTGCAAAGTGGAAACAGGTGTGGTTGACTGTTTAAATACTCTGCAAATTGTTTGACACATTCGCACCATAGTTTGGTCCACATTTGAAATTTGTACATTTGCATAGGCAAAGCAAGTTCATACATCATTCTGGACAGCAGATTGTTGGCTTAGTTCTTTCAAACTGATGGCAACTACCAATTTACAAAGCAATGCAAAAAATACACTGTGTGCCTCTAGGTGTGGAATCATTAAGCCTGGGTGAATAGTGCAAAACATTTATCAAAAATATGCATTCAAAACTTCAATTAATTTACTTCAGCTGTGTCTGCATCCTTTTTATATTTGTTTTCTCCAAACCTGTAAGTTATTCTATTGAGTTATAATGGCATGATTGTTTGCCAAAAGACTGGAATTCACCCCTGTATTTTGGGTCAGCATTGGGCATCTTTAGACATAACAAAGGCCCCTAACCATGTGTTTGGCCATTGTGTGTAAGCACCATAACAATGCCAATGTCAATCTGGACATCCATTGAACATGCGATGTGAACACTATTATATCACAAGGACAATTCATGTCTTCTGACTGAATGCATGGCCGATGTTGTCTCTAAGGCCACTTTTACACGGACGCCACCCACCCACGAACACCCGGAAAAACCCAGTGGATGGGTGGGAGAGCGTCCGTATAAATGTCCACGAGTGGGTGGGGGCATGTGGCCGACCAACCCACCAATACCCACGGAGCTGCCGCGAGGGAACCGGCACCCTCCATGGGTGGAGATGGGTGTTCAACACCCAAGTGTCCATGTCAAAGCGAAAACACCCACACAAACCGGACTGGCAGAGCCCCACTATGCTGGTACCACGGGGCATGCACGCGTTGCCACACAGACACGCCCATGGGGGGGAAAGCCGGATGTCCGGCCGAGAGCCTGTAAAGGAGGGCGGAAACATGGTACACGCACGTGGGCTCCCACGATGGCGACCAGGAAGGCCAACAAGAAGGCCAAGGGAACCGATGCTGCCCCACATGTGGGAAGGGATCAGGTGATTACAGGGACCCAGGAGTGCCCAGGGGGGAGAGCCCTGGCAAGGCGGTGCAGGGGGGCGCCCCAAGCAGAAGGCACAAGGGCGGGTCCAAGGCTGCCAGTATGGGGGGGGCAGATGGTAGGTACAAGGCCCCCCCCAGTGGGGGGGCGCCTGGGCTGGGAGGCACGAGCGGGGTGCCCTGGCAGGGGGGAGGAGGGATGAGCCAGGCTGTAACACAGTGCACATATCCCAGCATAGGGCAGAGGGGCCGCACCGACGGCCCTCCGGTCGAGAACCTCCAGCTCAGCACATCTCGGGGCATGGCCCGAGGAGCAGCAGCGAGAGTTAGGTAGCGCGAGGGAACCAACCCTCCCCCCCCAGGAATGGGAAGGCCTCACCCCAGGCCCAGCACCATGGGCCAGGGAACACAGGGCAGGGGGCAGCCACATAACCCGGTCCCCCATCCCCGCAGGACAGATCCCAGACAATGGACACCACCAGGACAACAGCCGAGGAGGGCCCTCCAGATAGCCAGGTGAGCAGGGGGGAACCCCAGGGGGGAGAGGGAGGTCAGGTCCCTCAGGGGTGCAGACGGGGGCAGCAGGAACCAGAGTAACCCCTAATGCACAACCCCCAACAGGAAACAACCATCACCACGGCTACCACATCCATGGGGCAGGCCCCATGCCACCAAGCCAGTCGGCCCCAACATGCGGTTCCAAAAGGGGGAGCCCTGGTCAAGGCAGGAGATCAGGGACTTCATATGCATGTGGGAGTCCAAAAGGGTCCAGAATGACCTGGTGCACAGCTACAAGGCCAGATAGGTCTATGAAGCCATTGCCCAGGAGATGCAGCGGCAGGGGTACAATAGGGATGTCACCCAGTGCATGCAGCAGGCAAAGGACTTGAGATCTGGATATAAACATATCAAGGACAACAATCTCAAGTCCAGCCGGGCCATGCACACAGTCAAGTTCCAGGAGGAGCTGGACAAGTTCCTCTGCATGGACAGGGACATTGTGGCCTCCTGCACACACAGCAGTGCCTTCACCAGGGGCAGGCGCAGGGCCACCACGCAACCCCCCCTGACAAACCCCACAGAGCATGGGGGCGAGGTGTCCCTGGTGAGGCCAGCCAGGAAGCAGGAGGGGAAAGCTCCTTCCTACAGGGGGAGGAGGCACTCTGGGGATCAGAGCGCTGGACCACCACACTCAGCGTGCGCCCCCAACACCCACAGGCCTACTGGCCACAGGGGCAGGAGGCATGTGCACAGCAAGTGGAGACCTGGGTCAGCCCCCAGGAAGCGGAGGACCCGGATCCAGGTATGATTGCCCCAGCGGGGCTGGGGGATGGGAAATGGCCCAGACAGAGGCACAGCAGCTGGGGCTGGGGGCTGGAAAACACTAATGGCACCCCTTCCCCTTGCAGCACAAGACAGTCTGGAGGTGCATGAGGTGGTAGTGGAGGAGGAGGAGGAGGAGGAGGAGGAGGGGATGGGGCCATCAGCTCCACCACCACCAGGTGGGCGCCCCTCCATGGCGAGGCACACCGGCCAAGGGGCCACAGGGGGGCTGGGGGTGGAGGGGGGTGGAGGTACAGGGGGACACCAGGGGGTGTGCAACCACAACCATCCATGCCCATCAGGGGTGGGGTTGTGGGGGGCAGGTGGCAGGGGCTGTCCGATGGCACACCTGACCATCACGGGCCCCACCCGTGGCAATCAGCTGTCAGGGGGACATCCCACAAGAGGACAGGGCAGGGGGACCCCACAGGGCAGAGCTGAGGGGAGCTGCCACACTATGGGGGCCGCCCCACCAGGCACCCCGGGCCATGCAGTAGCGGGCAGCGGGGCACACAGGCCGGAAGCACTAACTTTCTGTCCAACCTCCCATTCATGGACCAGGCACCCGCTTGCATGAGGGGTGCAGCTGCCAGCAGTGTGGAGTGGAACTGGGAGATGTGGGACAGGAACCAGCACCGGAGGGAGGACATCGGCAGGGAGCTTCTGGAGGAATCACCACGATTAGCCACAGTGCATTCCCGGGAGCTCACTCTCACAAGGGAGCTGATCAGAGGGAGGGGAAAAGGGACCGGGAGATCCTGGCTGCCATGGACCGGTCCCGCACCAAGCACCTCTGGGACAGGTGCCAGACTGCTGCCCTCCAACGCGAGCAGCGGCGCGCCTTTGACGGGCTGGAGGGTCAGGCCACATGGCTCATGGACCTCATGGGGGAGGCCATGGAGGCACTGCAGCATGACCCCCAGCACAACAGACCCCACCATGGCGGGTTCACACTTGTGCAGGTACCCCCCCGCACCTCGGCCACCCATGGTTCCCCCAGAAGCAACCCTACACAGGCCCGGTTCATGGGATCGCCCTCCCACGCATAGGGCAACAAGACCTGCTTGTGGGGCCACCTTCCAGCCTGCACTCCCCATGGTACCTCCCCCGCTGCCACCCCAACCCCTCCACCAGAAGGCGACGCCCCCACCCCAGGACAACCAACCACTCATGGTGGTGGGCCCACCCCCTCCAGTAAGGCCGCAGCACCCCAGGCCCCTGGGGGTGGGGGGCGCAACACCGGGGGGGAGCACTGGGAAGCAGGGGACCTGCACAAGGCAAGACCCCAGTAGGAACACAGTATAGAACCCACTCCAAGCACACGCACTACACAAGATGGGGACCTATGGCCATTGGCTGAGGCAAGTGTACCAACTTTGTGATGCTGTACTGGAACGGGCATGGGCCATAATACCATGGGCCATAGTACCATTGCACCAACAGCGATCACCCTACAGCACGTGTTATGGTCATGTGGGGAGTAAGGGGCTCCCTGGATGACCACAGGGCTTACCACATGGGAAAGAGATACGTGCACACGAGGATCGCTTACCCCATTCTTCTTTCTCCATGCAGGGACCGTCCAGTAGACAGGGAGGCCGGGCTGTCCAGCCAGTGAGTGCTATGGTCGACTACAACTAGGGCACGCCTGCCTGTGAGCCCCGGTGGTGTGGCCAAGAGGGGGAGAGGGCACCCCAGATGTTAACCCCCCCTTCAATTGTACAGTTCCCCCTCCAATAAATATGTTGTACCTATAGCTTCCTGTTGCTTCCTCTGTACCAGGACATGTGCCCAGGGTGTGTATGCAGCTTTCAGGGGGGCAAAGGTAGGATGGGGGCACTGTATAGTGCCTTCCCAGCCAACAGGGCTGGGGGCCAGCCCAGTGAGGCCTCATGCAGTTGAGGTGGCTGGAACAGGTGTACACTGAACCTGCACAGGCAAGCTGGTAAGTGTCAGCAGGCAGGGCATTGTGGGGCCTGAGCACCCTGCTGCCAACAGCAAGAGGAGGGTGCACGCACCCAGGCAACCCACGGGACCCATTCCCGGGACCTCCTGGTCCACACATGGAACAGAGGCATGGTTGCAGGTAAAGGCTAGTACCCAGCTTTATTTAAGGTGTTCACAGGACTATGAACATGGGTGTGGGTCAGGTGCTGCCCGGAGTTTGGATGCCTGGGCAACAATGCGGCGGCAGATGGTGTCCCTGTTCTCCTCTGAGATGCGCCGGAACGCCCCTCCCTGGACATGTTGGTACAGGGGCACAGGGCCGGCCCTGTGCACCAGTGGTGGGATGTCCAGGGCAGCACCTCCTGTCTCGCATACATTGTGCAGAATGCACGCTGCCAGGATGAGGATGGGGGTGTGGTTCAGGTCAAATTAGCTCCTGTTCATCAGGAGGCACCAGCACATCTTCAGGAGCCCAAAGGCCCGCTCCGCCATGCTGCGTGTGGATGTCAGGCGCTCATTCACTAGGCGGTGGTCAGGGTTTATTTATTTATTTATTTTTAAATTTATATCCTGCCCCTACTGCCCACAGGGCAGCCCGGGGCGGCGAACAACATTTCATTTAAAACAATAATAAAATTTTAAAACAATTCAAAATACACTACATGGGGAAAGTCCCCATCCCCACCCCTACCCCCCGCCAAAAACCTGACGGAACAGCCAGGTCTTACATATACGCCAAAACAGCAGGAGAGTGGGAGCCAGCCGAGCCTCCTCCGGGACC
>QEPC01006354.1:0-11347 GCA_003113815.1 Sphenodon punctatus
AGCTGCTGCGGCGGCATGCCGCTACAGCCCTAGTCGGGAGGCTGCCTTATATCCTGTCAGTTCCTTTCTCATTGTGTCCTTTTCAGGCAGTCACCGGATACCAAAGGCATATAAGCCTCTGCCTCTTAGCTGCCAGGTGTCAAGACTTAGAGTTTCCTACCCAAGCAGGGAGAGGAAAGAAGAGAAGTGAAAAGAAAAACTAACAAACATGAAACTCACATTAAGCAGTCCTGTTTGTCTAGGTCTACTGCAGCACCTAATTCCCACGTTCCACCCTTACCAATTTACTTGCATACTGTCTCGACACATAACACTCAGGTAGAACATCTGCTGATTTGGGGAAGAAAAGGAGAAAGAGAAAACAAAGCAAGGAAAAAAAGTGTGACCTCACTCTGTCACAGGGAAGCTGCCCACATTGTTCAGCCTTAGTCAGCCAGGTAGTGGTGTGCAGTTCATATCGTTCTAATACATTATGAAAATGAATGCACCCCATTCATTTTTGTAACTAAGATAATGAAAATGAATGAATAAGAAAAGATATTCAGTTGATTTCAAGTTTTGGTTTTATTATATAATAATAATAAATAAATAAATAAATAAATAAATACTCATGAACGAAATGGCCACTGGCTTTCGCAACCGTTTTCCAAAATGAAGCGGGTTTTGTAAACTAAAACAAATTATGTGTCTTCTGACCGGCCCTAGTGAGTATACCTCAAGCCACAACCATCTTTACTGGCTACGTGGGAGGCTGTGAGAAACGTTGGATGCTGACAGTGGAATGTTGGTCTGTGGAGTTTGCGAATAACTGCAATAGCATATTCCATAACAAGAGAATAAGCATGGTCTTTGCAAGTGTGATCCGTGCCTGCAGTAATTGCTGAGTGACTGAAGGTCAGCCTCAGTGTTAATGAGAAAGACAGAAGGTGCTGAAATTAGCACAAAGGTTTCTGGATCTATTAGTAGCCCTGCCAAATGAACAACTTTACTACCCAAGCTTTTAGGACGTTCATGTAGTAGTTAACCTGACCTATCACATAATGCTTGTCTTGTTAGAAAAAGATGAGGATTTCAATGTAGTACAACCACTTGCGGTGTGAATTTCAGGCACTTCCTGATTATATAACAACTTGTATTCCTTATGGTTTACAGGCCCATTACCAGGGTTACAAATGAGAAAGAACTGTTGCATTGATCTTCTTGTTACGATTCCTATACAGCTGCCTCAGAAATGACACATTTTAAATTAATTTAATCCCTCATTTACATTTCTCATCTGCATGATAACCCCTTACACACCAATGTAGCTTCTCTTGTAATCATCCACATGGCTTTCTGATTTCATTTGGCACTGCATTAAGGTAGACCATATTCTTGTTAACAGTAATAAGCACTAAAGGTGGTTGAGTGCAGCGTTCAATGAAGACAGATTACCTGAGGGAAAAGCAGTAACTGCACACACTACAAAGCAAAAGACTTTCTGAAACTACTTATAAGGGTGGTGGAATGATTTCACTGATATCCAGCTGAGGTGAACCTGACTGATTCACCCAATTGCTTGCTTAAGGCACCATATTATTAGCATTTTACTAAGAACTACATGGCAAAGGGTTCACTGCACTCAATAGCTCAGTGTAGCACTCATGCCTGTAAAACGTAATTTTACTCCTGGTTAGGTACTTAGTCTAATTTATTTCAGAAGCATATCCTTAGTGGGGAGAAAATATGTGGGCATAACATTGGTATATAGGTACTTTTGTCATTTCTACCCATATGTCGGCATAATAATATAGCGAAGTTTCAGGGGGACTATAAACATTTCCCAGTAAAAATTCCAAACCTGAGGGAAATAAACAATAAAAAATAACAAAGTTGGAGTTATAAGAACTAATACATTTAACTTTAGCTTGTGAACTAATTGAAATTAGTAGCGCAAGTCCACCACTGGGTGGGCCCTGATGTAATGAGGGAATGGCCTCCAGCCAGTACATATCAAATCTCCTGTAGCTCCTGCAACAAGGCAACTCCATCAGCCAGGTTTCTTAAAGGAGCACAATGTCATAACTGACTAGAAATTGAAAGAAATCAACGTCAAGCTGGTGACCCTTCCACCCAGAAATATTCCAGGAGACAAAAGAAAGTTTAGAAAAATCCCCTCCCTATGTTCACGAATTATAAAAAGGGGGAATCTTAATATGGTGCCTCAAAGCTCGTCCTGGGGAAGAATCAGAAACTCCCAAAGCAGCAGCTAAAAGCTCCTCTGTGAGGAAAACCTTTCTAATGTTTTGTTGTTGAATCAGAGTCTGGGAGCTAGATGATGCTAATGGTAATTTCCTAGTTTTCCCTATTTCTGCAGCCCCTGAGGCAGTTTGAGATGGTTCGATCTGGTCTGCCAAAGGCACTAATCGAGGGAACGAAACCCTCGCCGTCCCATATGTATCATCCTACAAATACAAACCCAGGTTACTAGGAGTCACAGGGAGAAGGCTAGAAATTTCTATCCCCCTACCCACCACGGTATTACAGCTGACTCCCAGGATGGGGGATAGAAAGGTAGACTGGGAATGGATGATCAAATGGGACTGTGGGATTGAAGAAGATCGAACATCTGGTACAGCCCTCTTGGGGGGGGGCTAAAGGTCCACACAAATTATTTCTTGGTCTTAGCTCACCCAAGTGGGTATACAGTGACTCCAACATTTCCATAAAATGGGCTTGCATCTCCACTTCAGGAATTGGAGGACTTCTTTTAACTTTAGGGGTTGATGACTGGGCCCCCACTCTAGAAACCTGGACAAGAGGGGGGTCAGTCTCCATACTAAGTTCCTTTGGGGTTTTCCCAAGCAAGGAAGGCCCAACTGGACCCGAGGGTTGATGATAATTTAAATTGTCACTCTGCAGTTGTGTGGCTAGGTGTTCTCTAGCAGGGATAGATGGAGGCAATAATATAGGATGAGCTTGTTTACTCCCACATCCCAGATTGGGCCAGTGGTAATAAATTCTCAGTCCACATCTCTGAACTTTTTGAAAAAGCCTGGAAGGCACAGGAAATAAAAATAGCATTCTCCTCAAAATGGCGTTTATTGGTAAGAATTAAAGGGATCAGGGGAGTTGATGCAAATGTAACAATTATCATCTGTCTATTTTTTAGATTTTAGGGGTGGGAATTTTGGTTCCCCCGGTATCCGATACTGCCGGTATTTTGCTGTACCGATTAATCCGGTAATTGGGGGTACCAGTACCGGTTCCCCGTACCGGATTTGTTTACATTGCGACCATTGAAATGAATGGCCGCAATGTAAAAGAAACAAACAACAAAAAAATCAACCACTTTCCCTCCCCTGTCCAGGCTGCACGGGTGGAAGGGGGGACACCCCCCACCCACCCTGCCCAGCCTGGATTTAATTATTTATTTTTTTACCCGAAGTCCCTGCTAGTGTGGGCTCCGGGCCCATGCCGTTACGGCGACGGCGACCCAGACCCCGCACCAGCAGGTACTAGGGTGATCCCTGGGGTGGGGGTAGTTTAACACACACCCCACCCCACCCCAGGGATCACCCTACCCCCCCTACCTTTTGCGCTCCAGGCAGCGGCTACAGCACGATGGTCTGGTGGCTTCAATGCTGGCTGGCTTCAGCGCTTTACTAGGCCTTCCGGGGAAACCCAGAAGTTCCCCGGAAGGCCTAGTAAAGCACTGAAGCTAGCCAGCACTGAAGCCGTCGGACAGCCGTGCTGTAGCCGCCACCGCTGCCCGAAGTGCAAAAGGTGGATGATCCCTGGGTGGGGGTAGGGTGATCCCTGGGGTGGGGGTGTGTTAAACCACCCCCTACCCCAGGGATCACCCTAGTACCTGCTGTTGCGGGTTCTAGGTCACCACCGTTGGCATGGCAGGGGCCCGGAGCCCGCACTAGCAGGGACTTTGAGTAAACAAATTTTTTTTTTAATACAGGCTGGACAGGGTGGGTGGGGTGTCCCTCCTTCCACCCGCACAGCCTGGGAGGGGGAAGGGGAAGGTATAGTTTGTTGCGGGTTCTAGGTCACCACCGTTGGCATGGCAGGGGCCCGGAGCCCGCACTAGCAGGGACTTTGAGTAAACAATTTTTTTTTTTAATACAGGCTGGACAGGGTGGGTGGGGTGTCCCTCCTTCCACCCGCACAGCCTGGGAGGGGGAAGGGGAAGGTATAGTTTTTTTTCCTCATTGATTTCAATGGGGACATTTCATCATTGAAATCAATGGAAAAATACCGGTACCGGTATACTGGTTCTAATCCAGTAAACCAGTTTTGGGGAAACTGCTATTCGGTAAAACCGGTATCCATTTTTTTGCCTGAAGTCCCACCCCTAGATTTACAAGTTGATCCACTGAAATGATAGCCTGTCTTGTTATCACAGTTTTCCTTAATAGGAGTCTGAGGTGCTCTGCCACATCAAGGGGGGTATTCCACAGTGGAGGCTGCCGACCGCAAAGTGGAAGAACAGTAAAAATTAACGTAGAAGGCAACAATCTAAACGTCTCAGCTTTTTCTGAAAGAAGGCATAGAGGGACTGATTTAGTAAGAGAGGGGTTCAATACAGGAGCAGGTTCAGTAAGCTGAGAAGATCTTGGGAGGGAAGCAGGGCAATTCTCAGCCTGCCGCAAAACCCCTTAATCGGCCAGGCAGAGTTTATCCCTATGTATAACCCCCTCCATCGAATCCATCTTTACTTGTAACAGAGTGAGTGTAAGAAACATATACCACAAAGTTTCTGCGGTTAACATAACATGCTCAGTCAAGAAAGCAGCAAGTCTCTCCCCAGCCGGGGGCTCTACACCTTCCTCCCCCATTCTATGTTGGAGTTTAAGACCAGAAAATTCTTTAGGGGGCAAGCAAGGGAAAAAGCATCGGGTCATCTTGGCGCCAAATTATGTAGGTCAAGTAAAGGCTGAAAGTGATTACTGGTCAAAATAGGTGGGAAAAGACTCACCGGGTCTGCTCCCCCCCATAGGGGATTTACATAGAAAACTCTCCATCCTCCTTTGTTTGGACATCTTACATGGACGAGGCAGACTATTTGGCAACCTCACTCTCAGGGTCCACTCGCCAGTACGTTCCCCGCTCACCACTCACACGGCTCACCCCTCTGCTGCCAGGTAGCACCTTCAAATATATGAGACTCCCACAGGTCACAGGTGTCCTTGATCAGGAGACACAGTCACCTGGAGCTCTCAGGGTCCACTCGCCAGCACGTTCCATGCTTACCACTCACACCGCTCACCCCTCTACCACCGGCTAGCACCTTCAAATATACGAGACTCCCACAGGTCACAGGTGTCCTTGATCAGGAGACACAGCCTCCCAGAGCTCACAGGGTCCACTCGCCAGCATGTTCCCCGCTCACCACTCACACCGCCCACCCCTCACACCACTCACCCCTCTGCCACTGGCTAGCACCTTTAAATATACGAGGATCCCACAGGTCACAGGTGTCCTTGATCAGAAGACAGCCTCCCAGAGCTCTCAGGGTCCACTCGCCAGCANCTCTCAGGGTCCACTCGCCAGCACGTTCCCCGCACACTGCTCACCCCTCTGCCGCCGACTAGCACCTTCAAATATATGAGGCTCCCACAGGTTACAGGTGCCCTTGATCAGGAGACACAGCCACCCGGAGCTCTCAGGGTCCACTCACCAGCACATTCCCCGCTCACCGCTCACACCGCTCACCCTTCTGCCACCGGCTAGCACCTTCAAATATATGAGGCTCCCACAGGTTACAGGTGTCCTTGATCAGGAGACACAGCTGCCTGGAGCTCTCAGGGTCCACTCACCAGCACGTTCCCTGCTCACCGCTCACACCACTCACCAATAATACCCATAAAGTTTTAAGGGACATTGATGATCATATAGTCCAACCCCCTAATTGGTAGGGATGTGCGAATGTGGTTTGGACGTTTGGAGTTCAGCCCAAACTAAGCCAGTTTGGATGCCCAAACCAAACGCTCGGCCATGTTCGGATGAGTTCGGGAGCATTTGGGTGGGAAAAACATGGCTGGTAGGCCCAGGGAGGGGGGGGTCTGAGGATTAGATTTCCTGGCGCCAGGGGTGGAGAGGCTTGAACAAGCAGCCAGCCAGCCCAATCACCATCCCTCTTTTCCTCAACCTGAGATTGGCATGGGGCTAGGCTGCATGGGGTTTGTGGTAAGGCTGGCACAGCAAGTATCAAAAAATCATTGCCCTCCCCCCTTCCAATTCCTTCTGAGCTAGCCACTGATCCTGTCAGCAGGCATTTTCAGACGTTGCCCTCTCCCAGCAGTTTGTGTTCCTAATCCATTGCCATCCTCCTCCTGTTCCACCCATTTCCACACACTTACCTCCATAGTTTCATTTATTTAGATTAGATTAGACAGATTTAGGTGTTATACCTGGCATCAAGAAGCAGTCACTCCAGCTCCAGGTCCCACCATCAGGATTCTGGGATCTACATTACAGGCAGGGAGGGCTGTCCATCCACATCATCCAGAAGCTGCCACTCTAGTCCACGGACCCACCATCAGGGTTCTGGGGCCGTCATTCCGCTCACAGAGAGCCATCGTTTCACTGCATCAAGTAACAGGCACTCCAGCCCCAGAATCAACCATCAGATTTCTGGGGCCTACATTACAGGCAGGGAGGGCTGTCCATCCATGTCATCAAGAGCTGGGGTGGGGGCAGCTGCCAGGTCCATTGGCAGCTGCAGAACGTGGAGGACGGCATGGCTTTGAATTGAAAGCCACTCGCATGTTGAGGAAAATGATTGTGCTCGATGGGCAGTCCTTCTTGGTGGTCAGGGACATGGGCTTTAGGTGCCTGACTGGCTTCCTGGCCCACCAGTTTAAGCTGCCCTTGCACACCACCCTGAGTCAGGCTGCCACTGATGCCTGGAAGCCTGCAACGCCTGGCCAAGTATGGGTGCCAGCTACCAAGCCCTGGCCGGGTCTCTGCCGCTGCTCCGCCAATGTCTGGCAACCTGCAATGCCCGGCTGTGATGGTGACTAGAACTGGAGAATCCAGCATACAGCAAGCAGAACTGGAAGCCTGACAGTGTGTCTGTTTAAGATATTAAACAGCCCAAACCCCTGCTAGACCTACCCTTCACTTTAGATGGGGTAACGTCTACAACAAAGGACAAATACCCATCCAAGTCCAATTGCCTTGTATGCCACTTTTCTTGAAGCAAAATAATGTCAAAGGATCTAATGAAACAACCAAAATCATTATCCATTAATTTGATTTTCCAACCCAAAATGTTCCGAGAAACTATAGAGATATAAGATTTCCTTAGGGTGCCTGCCCATCATTCCTCCACTTCATCTGCATTTGCAAAACCCAATTGGTTTGAGAGGAGATCAAATCCCTCCATCCCCAATATTGAGGGAGAGAGAGGCAGTGCAGGCAAAGGATCCATCTTAACTGGAGATAATCCTGAAGGATCAAAACCAGTATTACCCAGCACTGTGCATGACCACTTTCCATGTGCCAAAGCACCCAGGGAAGTGGCTTCATGCTGAATATTTTGTGACACAACTTCTTTTACCTGCTCTATTACTAAGACCACTTCCACTTGACGATGGTACCCTTCTAAATAAATAGTCATTGCAGACTGCCAGTCATTAGTGGAGCTGTGGAAGAGGCCCGTCCTGGGCTTGGTGGTGACTGGCACCCATACGGGGCCGAACATTGCAGGTTGGCATCCTATTCTCCAGATCTTAACCAACTGTTCTGCAAATTGGTCAAGTAGCCTTGCCCGGTGGTGATTCACATGACCAGCCAGCCACCGCCTGCCATGATGGCAACTAGAAATGGGGAACTCAGTATAGAGCGAGAAGAACTGGAGGCCTGCCAGCCTGCAATGCCCAGCCAATGAGGGGTGCTGGCCACCAAGCCCTGGCCAGGCTTCTGCTGCTGCTCCACCAATTCCAGCCTGTAATGCCCCGCCCCTATGGGTGCCAGCCACCAAGCCTTCCTGGCTTCTGCTGCTGCTGCTGCCACTGGGTCTCTGCCTGCAGGCCATGACAACACATGCAACCCCACTTTGGGCACTGGCAGGCACTACTTGGCAGGGCATTTCAGGCTGCCAGACATCGGTGAAGCATCCACAGAACCCCACTGTAGACTGAGGTTACAACGCACCTGGAGGTGCAGTGGTGGGTGGGAAATTGCATTATGTTGCTGTGGAGCTCTGTCACTGTGGAGGTCACACCACTGGTGTTTTAGAGGCCTCAGATAGAGTGAAAATGTGCACTTGTCGGCCTAAAGAAACCCACTGGAGTGTGAGGTCCCACTGTGTCTAGAGATACATGAGTGGAGGGATATTGCTGTTGAGACCATTCTCTGTTCAGGTCCCATAGCTGGTCTTCTGGAGGCCTCGAGAAACAGTGTGACTTCAGGCTTCATTGGACCTATAGAACCCCAGTAAATCCTAAAGGCAAACACTGCATCTGGAGGCAATGGGGGGGGGGGGTATTTTCTGTAGAGGCCCCTATGGCTGGGATTGTGGCACCCACATGAATTTTGTGGGGTTCCCCAAGTCTTTAGGGTGTCCCACGGCTGTGGGCCCACCCCTGTCTCCAAGAAAAGGTTCCACCCCCCACCCCTCAATGCCCTCTGTACGTCTTCTTGGTGGCAGGGTCAGGTTTAAAATATTTTTAAATGCCTACTCTTAATAACTAACTACCTCTAAACTTCAGTAGCAACAACCATTTTTAAAAAAAATGAACAGTTTTTAAAACTCTAAAACTCTAACAGCTGGGTTGCTGGTGGCCATGAGGATTGCATGGTAACTTGCCTGCCAGGTGCGAAGGTTGCAGACCTCACGCGACACATAGACAGAATCCTAGGGAGTGCTGGGGAGGATCCTGTTGTTGTGGTCTATGTGGGCACCAACGACATAGGTAGATGTAAGAGGGAGGCTTCTGGAAGCCAAATGTAGGCAGCTTGGTAATAGACTGAAATCCAGAACCTCCAGGGTAGCATTCTCGCAAGTGCTCCCAGTTCCACGTGCAGGACCCCAGAGGCAGGCTGAGTTCCAGAAACTCAATGCGTGTATGAAACATTAGTGCAAGGAGGAAGTCTTTACATTTATTAGGAACTGTGGATCCTTCTGTGGAAAGGAGAGCCTATACAAATGGGATGGGTTCCACCTTAACCAGAATGGAACTCAGCTGCTGGCACTAAAAATTAAAAATGTGATAGAGCAGTCTTTAAACTAGAACCTGGGGGAAAGCCGACAGGCACTGCGGAGTGGAAGGTTCGGGCTGTGGCATCTCCAAAGGATATTACTTTAGAGGAAGTAGAGTATCTTAACACTGAGGATAAGATAAATGGCAAGGGATTTCAGGTGGAACGCGGGGGAGAACAGACAGATAGTGATTCCAGAGTACCTGTTTCAGTTACCTATAATGTACCTATAAGAATAAAAATAATACATTTAAGTGTCTATATGCTAATGCTAGAAATCTAAATTGTAAGATGGGAGAATTAGAGTTTATAGCGCTAAATGAAGATCTAGACATTATAGGCATCACAGAGACCTGGTGGGATGAGGATACCCAATGGGACATTGTAATACAAGGCTACAGGATATATTGAAAGGACAGAGGAGATGATGTTGTTGGTGGGGTGGCTCTGTATGTTAAGGACAGCATTGAGGCAAGTAGAATAAAAATGTTACAGGATGCAAACTGTATCTTCGAATCCCTATGGATTGAAATTCCAGGTATGAAGCAGAAGAGTATAGCAGTGGGGCTATACTATTGCCCCCCTGACCAGAATAGAGAGACTGATAATGTAATGTTAACAGAGATTAAACAGGCTACAAAAACTGGGAACGTAATAGTAATGGGTGACTTCAACAATCCCAATATTGACTGGATGAATGCCTCCTCAGGGCGGGATGTGGAAGCAAAATGTCTGGATGCCATAAATGACTGCTTTTTAGAACATTTGGTTCCGGAACCAACAAGGGAAGGAGCCACTTTAGATCTAGCCCTAAGTGGCACAGAGGAACTAGTGCAAGGAGTAACTTCAGATGAGCGACTAGGCAATAGCGATCATAATATAATCAAATTTGACATAGTTGCTGGAGGGAGAATGTTATTTAAAAGTACAGCACTGGTTTTTAGCTTTAAAAAGGGAGACTATGCCAAAATGAGGAAGCTAGTTAGAAAGAAACTAAAAGGCACAGTTGAATGTTTGCAAGAGGCATGGAGGCTGTTAAAAAGCACCATCTTGGAAGCCCAGATTACATGCATCCCACAAGTTAAAAAATGTAGCAGGAGGACTAAACGTCTACCACTGTGGTTAAATGGAGATGCAAACGAGGCTATTAGAGCTAGGGATGTGCAAACGCAGTTTGGAAGTTTGGAGTTCGGACCGAACTCGGTCTGTTCGGACAACCAAACCGAACTTCCGAACCGAACCCGAACTGACCGAACCAAACTCTGACCGAACGTCATACCGACCGAACAGTTCGTTTGTGTTCGGCCACGTTCGGTTGAGTTTAGGCGGGAAAAATGTGACTGAAGGCCCAGGGAGAGGGAGGAAGCTGTGGAGCATACTTCCTGGTATTGGGGGGTGGAAAGGCTTGGAGTAGCAGCCAGCCTACCCAATCACCTTTCCTTTTCAACTGAACACTGACTTCTCAGTCTGTGATTGGCCAGGGGCTAGGCTGCACAGAGCCAATCGGGCCTTGTGTTAAGGTGGGAGCAGCAAGTAACAAAACTCTTTGCCCTGCCCCGCTTCCAACACCTTCTGAGCCAGCCACTGATCATTTCAGCAGCGTTCTCAGAAGGCTCCCTGACTCCCAGCAGTTTGCTTCCCTCATCCATTCCCAATCCTCCTCCAATTTCACCCATCGAACAGATTTACCTCCCTATTATCATTTAGTTAGATTATATTAGATAGATTTAGCGGTTTATACGACTCCCTGTGTTCTATCTCCCTACCCTCCATTGAATCCATTCCTTTCCCTTTTCCTCTCCCTCCATATTTCATCCCTCATTCCCTTCCCCTGGTTTTTGATTTATTAGAGTAGGATTAGATTGATTTAGGTTTTATTACAGTTTCTGTACCCATCCCTGTGTTGTTGTGAGCTATCTGTGTTATCCCCCCCCCATCTCTGTGTAATATTGTGTATATATAGATAAAGATAGATTATAGTAGTTGTTAGGTAGGATTATAGTTAGAATAGCTATTACAGTTAAGTTAGATTAGTTTATAGAGAGATAGTGATCTAGTTTTAGAGTGTGTTTTTTATATTCCATTATTTAGTTCCATAGGTTTTATAATAGTTATTAGATAGTTAAATAGCAGTTAAATTTAGTGTAGTATA
>QEPC01006354.1:25211-36127 GCA_003113815.1 Sphenodon punctatus
AAAAACACACTTTGCCATGTGTTTTTGTGGGTGGGTTTCCTGCTTTGCCATGTGGTTTTTCTGGGTGGGTTTCCTGCTTTGCCATGTGAGTCGCAGAATTTTGCCATATGGGTCGCAGAATTTTCCATTTTGGGTCGCAGAATTTTGGAAAATATTTTGCAGAAGAATCGGGGCCCTGATTATAATATCATGCACTTCCACAGTGATCTGCTCTAGCGTTTCCATGCTAGGTGCACCTCTGCCCATCCAAGCGTTCTCTGACAGCTCTGAGTGCAAGGTTCCAATGGAATGGAGTTCCTCACTTTATTGATTGCTCTTATGAAGTCAGTAGTATATCTTTGAATACCTACAGAGTCAATGCGGTTTTTTTGGAGCTCCTTGTAAAGTATGTCCACGTGCAGCATGATTCTGTGGAACAAGGACAAGAAGTAGAGGAACTCCCTGTCAGAGTCCAGCATGTTCATGTATGACCTGGTGTCAATATCAGTCTTGGCATCACAGTGGTGGCTGGTGTTTTTTGAGACTCGTGGGGCAGTGGGTGGGTTGAACCTTCTGCTGGCGACTTTGCCGCTGGCGGGCTGGAGCCAGGGGCAGTGGTAGGCCAGTGGCGTGGCTTAACCCAGCAGCAAGGAGTTCCCAGGGTTAACATTGGATAGACATTACATTAGTTAACACTGGGAACTCCTTGTTGCTGTGTGAAGCACTCCCACTGGGGGATAGAGAGCCCTCTTACTGGGGTCCCATCTACTCTCTCCCACCTGGTCCAAATTAACCATAGCAGGTTACAAAAATAGATTACATTGCCATCACCTACCTTTATCCTGAACCCTTGAATTCTCTATGTTCATTGCATCATTTTCATTCTCATTCTCAGAAGAGAATGAAAGGGAAGAGAAGGGCAGCAGAGGAGAGTAGGAGGTAAGGGGTTTGGCTCTGGTGCACGAGAAGAGTAAGGGGAAGAGATGGGTTCAGTGGGGGACAGGAGAAAGGGGTATCCTTGTTGTCTGAAGCCTTCTCTTCTGCCATGATCCTACCTACTTTCTCCTCTGTTCACAAGGAGAGAAGTTGCAGACCTTTATAGTAACCAAACACTCCCCATCCAAACCAACATCCCCAGTATCAGCACTGTATCCCCGGCAGTCAAATGCCTGTCCAAGCAAACAGGCCTTTTTAAAGAAGTTTGGCAAATTTCAGGGCTGCATTGCCACCAAGCCAGGCTTATACAGACCAGCATCCCTAGTAGCTACACCGTATCCCCAACAGCCAAATGCCTGTCTAAGCAAATAGGCCTTTTTAAAATGCTTGGTCAGTTTCAGGGTTTCTATGCCAAAAAACCAGGCCCATCGAGACCAGCATCCCCATTACCTATACTGTATCCCTGGCAGCCAAATGCCTGTCCAAGCAAACAGGCCTTTTAAAAAAGTTTGGTCAGTTACAGGCCTCTGTTGGCACCAAACCAGCCCCATCAAAATGTACACAATGTATTTCTGTTTTTCAACAAAACCCCCCAGGCAAGATGCTCAAAGTCACACAGTCACAAGCAGAGAGGCCAGAAACTAATTTCCAGCAGAGAGCAGCAGTGAAACAGTGAAGGGACCATTTTAAGAAAAGAGTACTCATGACCAGTAGACCCACAAATTTACAAAATGGCCTCTCTACTCATGCTTGGGAGGGGAGAAGGAAAGCAGCAATGCATCATGCAAACACAGAGCAAGCAAAGCAAACCATCTTAAGGCAACAATGTTATGTGCAGTCCTTAGCACACCATAAAAGCAGCAGCAGGGATTTCCACTTGTCCCCCAAAACATGCGACACAGCTCTGTTGCACTGTAAGAGGTAGTTTCTGCTGAAACTAAACACAGAGCATTCATACAAGGACTAGCCATTAGCGAAAAAGCCTGCCACAACATCCCACCAAACTGCAAAGGGCGGGGCCATTTTAAAATGCAAGGAACATTCCAGTAAAGATTGGAAACCCTTCCATCTAAGCTCCTAGGACACCCACCCATAAAACAGAAAGCAGACAGATTACGTAAAAAAAAGCCAAGAAAGACCAATTTTAACCAAAAGTAGCCATGGCCAGTATCAGAAAATGGCTGCAGCCTTTGTACATGTTTGAGGGGTTTGGGAGAGGAGCAGGGAAAACAAGCAGTGCACATGCAAACACGAACACAGAACAAGCAAAAGCAAACCAGATCTTAAACCAACTGAACCATATTATGTGAATTCTTAGCACACCACATAAGCAGCAGCAAGGAATTCCACTTGTCCTCCAAAACATGCTTCACTGTTACAGCTCTGTTGAAGTCCCATTTTCCCCAGAAGCCCCATTCTCTCCCCCCCAAGCAGTTCCCAAGCAGCGGCCATTCTGTCCCCCCAAGCAGCACCCATTCTGTCCCCCCCCCAAGCATCCCCCATTCTCTTCCCGCCCGCCCCCAAGCAACACCCCAGGCCCCTCTTTCACCAGTGTTTCCCAGAAAAATAACTAAAAATAACTAACTCACCAATGGGGATGTGTCTGATGCAGGTCCAGCAACAGCGTGGGGTAACAAAGCCACAAACAAGCCAAGCCAGCCAGCACTCTCTCTCCACCAAAATGGCACAGATCACCAGCATGCCAAATGAGGAGAGCTCTCTTTTAACCCCACCCTAGGGGGTGCACACTGGCACACACTGCCTGGGCGCTTGAGTTTCCAGTCCAAAAAGAGTCTTTCAAAGTAGCCCATAGGGCTCTGTGGAATGCTGCCTCCACTGGTGAGAAAAGCAAAATACTTTTCTCTATTCAGGCAGCATGGGCTCTAATCCCAATAGCCCAAATCGCTTTTGTAAAGTTTTGTTCCTTAAGGGACTCCATAGAGCAGGCTCAGCAGGAGGCACTGGCCCCCACCCTCTCAGCTCCTGCCTGCTGAGGGAGGCACAACAGGGAGGCACAACAACAACACTGAGCACTCAGCTGAATGCTGAACTGGAGAACTTGGAGCAAGTGTGAAGCAGGTTGCCCCCCTCCCCGGTGCCTTTGGGAAAGGAAAAGGTTTTTTTTCTTTCTTTCTTTTTAAAAGCATGAAGAGTGTGTGGAGGGGGATCAGGCCAGGAGGGGCTATGCTCATGTTGCCCTGCAATGCACACCGCCCCTGTGGCATCATGACTAGTCATATTTGTTCAAAGCACTCAACCAGATCCTCTCTGTGTTCATAGATGACCTTGACTGTGTGCACACTGTAGTTCCAGCGTGTTTTAGCTACTTTGGGGAGCCTTCTCTTTACCACCGTATCCAGAAATTCAGTCCTTTTTGGAGATGAACTGAAGAAAGCAGTAATACCAGACAGACTTTGAAAGAAAATCATTACTTGTCTTATTTGGGACACAGCTTGCTGCATAATAAGATTCAGATGTTGGGAAAAACAGTGAAGAAAATGTGCATTTGGGTATACATCCCTTATCTTCCTCTGGACTCCACCATGCTCTCCACACATCACACTTGCTCCATCGTAGCTCTGAGCTATGATTTTCTGTTTGTCAGAGTTCCTTGGGAGAGCAGCACTGAGTTTTTCAAGCAAGGAGTCAGTGATTGTTTCTGCACGGGAGTCTGTCAAGTGTGTAAAGCTGAAAAAATGTTCCACGGTTGAACCCTTGCCAACGATGTAGCAGAAAATCATGACAGACTGGAAGACGGTTGAGACATCAGTGGTGTCATCAGCTTCAATGACCACAAAATCTGCGTTTTTAATTTCATTAATTATGTGGTCATGAGCAGGGCCAGCCCAAGGGTTTGAGGGGCCATGTGCCAAGTCTTGCTGCGGGGCCACAAAGGCTGGTTGGTCTGATGGCGGCTTTGCCGCAGGCAGGCTGACACAACATTCTGTCTGCAGTGAAATTTATAGCTTCTTTGCACGTTCGTTTTCAATTGTGTGCGCCCGTCTAACACACATCCCCACTCACCCCCCCACTCATCCCCACGCATGGAGCAACTGGGGGAAACGGTGGTTACTATGTGAGTGTGGATGAGTGGTGGGTGAGTGGGAACGCCTGTGCAGCCATGTGCATGTCCCATTCATGCACTGGCGTGCCCACGGGCCCCCCCACCCAGCGGAACCATGTAAAAATAGCATGTGAGGAGCCACTCAAAAAAGAACAGAAGGTTTCTACCTTGTAAATAAGGTTCTTTGAGATGACTCCAAACATTCTCACAACACCCACCCTTCCAGCCTTGCATGGATTTTTTCCCTTATATTTCTTGAAAGAGTTGGAAGAAACTGTCATTCTGGTGGAGAGCACTTTTTATACTACAGGAGTTCAAGACCATCATATGGCTATTATTTGAATAGGGTGAGCGTGCACAGCCCAGTTGTGAGAATGTTAGATGCCATCTTGAAGAACCTTCTTTACAAGGCTACAAACTTCTGATCAGCACAATAGGAAGAGCTGTTTGTAAACAAACAGTGTTATCTACCAGTCCAATCAGTTGTTCCAGCTGCTGCTGCTGCAGCCTAGAGCAGAGGGAGAGGCAGGTGAGGGATGGGGTCCGCATGCCTGGGGATGTCCCTGGGGGCAGACAGAGTCCACGAGCTGGGGGGGCGAGCTTGCTACCGACCCCTCCCTAAGGAAAGACTCCCTCTGGTAGAGGCAGTCAGTGAGCACTGAGCAGTCCCAGCCTGGCTTCCTGGTCTCACCACTCTCCTTCTTTCCATGAGGCAGACAGCATCGGCAGGCGGGGGGAGGCGAGCTTGCTACCCTCCCTAAGGAAAGGCTGGCTCCCTCCGGTAGAGACAGTGAACACTGAGAAGCCCCAGCCCGGCTGCCTGATCTCACTCTCCTCCTTTCCACGGGGCAGACAGCATCGGTGGGGTGCCCGGAGGAGGCAGCGGTGCAGAGTGGAGGGGAGGGGCGGCATGTGTCAGCCAGAAGGGTGGGCCAGGGCCACAGAAAGAAAATCCAAGATGGGACAGGCGGCTGGGCAGTGGGCTTTGCTACCAATGGGTGTGGGGGAAAAAATTTTTAACAGCCGACTCCGTCCCCAACATGCAGCGGCGGGGCAGGCCCCCTCCCTCGGAGGCTGCTGTGAGGCCATGTGCCTGGGCACCGGTGGCACATGCCTTGGGCCGGCACTGTCATGAGCAATTTCCAGCTTGCAGTCCGGGAGTTTGTTCTGAATGGTTTTCTAAGTCCCCTTGAAGACAGTTGCAGTCTTCAAATGTTGCTGTAGTGTACTGTCAGCTGTGACACATAAATCTATTGCACCTCTAAAAACCCCTGGATTGACAGATCCCTCGCTTTCATCATGTCTACGCAGCGCCAATTCAAATGCACCAAGAACTTTATGCAGCCAATTATTCTGTACAGAATGTATCTATTTCGATCAGCGTCTTCATTATGCTTCCTTACAGACACATGGTAGCCTTCATTGAGTCTCTTGGCAATGTTGGTTTTCCCAACTGTGACAGGTTTAGGCAGTTGTCAAGGTGGCTTGTACAAGAATCATGCTTCTTTGCCTTTTCAGACAGGTGCTTCATGTCCTTGACTCCTGTCTTTTTCCACGCTGCATCACCACAAAAAGCAGGCAAGGAAAACAGAACAACTTCTTGGAAACACTGCCACATAGTCACCAGAACTTCTTGTTGAACGTCTTGTTCTGGTGTGGTACAGGATGTGTGGAACCTAGGGATGTGCGAATGTGGTTCGGATGTTCGGAGTTCAGACCAAACTCGGTCTGTTCGGACGACCAAACCCGAACTGACTGAACCCGAACCTGAACCTGATCTGAACTCTGAAATGACAGAACAGTTCGGTCGTGTTCAGATCAATTCGGATTAATTTGGGCAGGAAAACATGACTGGAAGGCCCAGGGAGGGGGGAGGCAGCTGAGGAGAAGACTTCCTTGCACCAGGGGTGGAGAGACTTGGAGTAGCAGCCAGCCTGCCAAATCACCATCCCTTTTCTCCTCAGACCACTGGCTTCACAGTCTGCGATTGGACATGGGGGAGGGGGGGCTAGGCTGCACAGAGCCAATGGGACTTGCGGTAAGGCAGGCACAGCAAGTAACAAAAGTCATTGCCCTCCCCCCTTCCAACACCTTCTGAGTTAGTAGCCACTAGCCACTGTTCCTGACACCAGGCGTCTTCAGAAGTCTCCCTCTCCAAGCAGTTTGTGTTCCTAATCCATTGCCATCCTCGTATTTCACCCATCCCACACATTTATTTACCTCCCTAGTATCATTTATTTGGATTAGATTAGATAGATTTAGGTGTTATTTTTATTTTTTACTCATCCCTGTGTTCTTTCTCCCTACCCTCCATTGAATCCTTCCCTCCTCCCACTATATATTCCATCCCTGATTCCCTTACCCTGTTTTTGGATTTATTTAAGTAGGATTAGATTGATTTAGGTTTCATTTCAGTTTCCCTCCCTGTGTTGTTTGTTGTGAGCTGTCTGTGTCCCCTCCCCCATCCCTGTATATATTATTATTTATAATATAGATAGATATTAGATATTACGTAGTTACTATAGAGAATAGATAGTTGTAGGAGTTAGTTTAGTTATAGAGATAGATTAGATAGAGATAGTGTGTTGTAGTTATTTAGTTTTAATATTTTTAGTGTGTTTGTAGGACTAGGCCTTTGTAGATAATATATTAGATTTAGTTCCATAGGTTTTAGAAGAGTAATATTTATCAGTTAGACTAATTTGCAAATGATACTGATACCGATACCACCCCCATCCGAACGTTCGGTCAAACCGAACTCCGCCAAACCGAACCACCGAATCCAAACTTGGGTCCCAGACCGAACAACCGAACCCGAACTTTGTTCCCGAACCAAACAACCAAATGACCAAATATCCAAACTGTGTTGTGTTCACACATCCGTAATGGAACCTGTGTGTATAGCCTTTCCCTCCGTCCTGTGCAGCTTGTTCTATTTGCAGTTCTGGATGGTGAGGTCCCATGTCTTTGATCTGCAGTTTCTCTTCATAAGTCAGCATGTTGAATGGCTTCACAATAAGAGTATCAACGGTATTCATTTTCAAGTGTTGGCTCTGACAAAAAATTGAAGAAAAATGGGGATTTAGCACTAGCAGCACTCTCACAAAGATATTAACATTCCCCCAAACCTTGCCTTTTGTCCCTCAGCTTAAAGTGATGTCTTATGTGTAAACAAACAAAAACAAAATTATTTCACATATGCAAAGTGATCCTTTTTTCATAATCCACTGTCCCATGCAAAATTAACCCACACAGTAAAAAAAACCAATTTATTGAATACTTTATTTAGAAACAATTTTTTTCATTTAATATTTATCCTAAACTTGGTCTTTCTGGGAACAAGAAGAAACCACCAGAGACAACCAATTAGAAGCTCCATTAACTTACACAGTATTTGTACAATGTTAAAGTCTTCAGATGTGTTGATGAATGCTTTCTCGGAGCGCTTGAAAGAGACTTAAGTGTCCCGCTCTTGATGGATGAAATCCATCTACATCATACAGCTGATGTCTTGAGAATCTATGCCAGATTGTAGTAGCCCTCATTTGATGATGCAGAAAAGCATCCATTAGTCTGTTCACATTTCTCATTGATTTCCTAAACCAACGAAGTGCACCAGAATCAGTCGGGCTTGGCCTTCCATTCCTATTGACTGCTCTTTCAATTAAATCAGACACCAAGATGTTTCTCTTTGGAAAGGAATGGATGATACAGTGCAGGTCACATCTCATGGCACTTGCCAACTCTAGACCAGTGAGGTCGCCCACATCATTTCCACCACAGTGGATCACGATTCCTGTTGGAGGTGCAACATCACGTCTCCTCTGAATCCTATCCAATGTTGGAACGATCTTATGCCATCTCATTCCTCCTCTTCCAAACCACTAGATGCCATCATTCTGGTAGTCTGAGGGAAAGCTAAGCCCCTCTTCACAGATAAACTACTCCAAACGGCGAATGTAGGAATCATCAATGATCCAGATAACATCTGCCATACTTTGGATCAGGATGCAAACACAATCACAGTGCAATCCACAAGAGTAGCAAAGACAAGAGAGATACACAAAGGGGTCTGTCCTCCAAATCCAAGGTACTGCAGAGAAATGGTACAAAATTGCAGGTGTTATTGTACTAATTTGGTATTCCCTTTGGCCCCCTGTACCCCTATAATGCAGTGCGCAAGGAGAGCCCTGTGGTGCAGAAAGGGGGAAGGACAGAAGGAAGTGGTACTCCCTCACCACTCTCATATGCAGCAACATAAATATGTTCAATACGTAAGTAACCCCAGGGCCACAGAAAACTCACTGCAGTGTGTAGTGCCAAGTGGAGCAGAATGGCACATTGTTATTACACTGGGTATGATACACACACAGCACAAAAGCAGCAGCATAGAGCTCCACTTCTCCCACAGATCCCCAACCATGCTACACAGTTCTGGTGCAGTGTAAAAGGCAGCATCTGCTGCAGCCAGGTAGGCCATTAGACTTGCCATTAGTGAACTGAACCAACATGTGACATAGCCTTCTTGCAGAAAAGCCTGCCACAACATCCCACCAAACTGTAACAGACGGGGCCATTATAGAATGCAAGAACCATTCACGCAAAGATTGCGCTGGAAACCCTTCCTTTCAGACAAGCTCCGAGGTTCCTCCACCCGAAAGACAGAAAGCAGACATTTTAGGTGGAAAACAGCAAAGACAGGGACCATTTAAACCAAGATCCCTGATGGCAAAATGCCTGTCCAAGCAAACAGGCCTTTTAAAATTGGTTTTCCCTGTTGCAGGCTGGCACAGCAAGCAAAACTGGACCAGCGAGACCAGAATCCCCAGTAGCTACACACTATCCCCAACAGCCAAATGCCTGTCAACACAAACAGGCCCTTTTTAAAAAAGTCTGGCCAGTTGCAGGATTGCAATGCAAGGAAACCAGGCCCATCCAGACAAGCATCCCTAGTAGCTACACCCTATCCCTGAAAGACAAACGCCTTTCCAAGCAAATAGGCCCCTTTTGAAAAAGTCTGTCCAGTTGCAGGGCTGCATTGGAAGCAAACCAGGTCCATCCAGAACAGCTTCTATAGTAGCTACACCCTATCCCCGAAAGCCAAACGCCTGTCCAAGTGAACAGTCCTTCTTAAAAAGGTTTGCCCTGTTACAGGCTGTCACTGCAAGCAAAACTGGTCCAGCAAGACCAGAATCCCTAGTAGCTACACCCTATCCCAGGCAGTCAAATGCCTATCCAAGCAAGAAGGCCTTTTTAAAAAGGTTTGCCCTGTTGCAGGCCAGCACTGCAAGCAAAACACGACCTTCAAGACCAGCATCCCTAGTAGCTACAGCCTATCCACAACAGCCAAATGCCTGTCCATGCAAACAGGCCTTTAAAAAAAGTTTGCCCTGTTTCAGGCCAAAACACGCGCTTCAAGACCAGCATCCCTAGTAGCTACACTTTATCCCCGGCAGCCAAACGCCTGTCCAGGCAAACAGGTTTGTTTAAAAATGGCTGGCCAGTTGCAGGCCTGTATAGCAACCAAACACGCGGGACTGAATAAACCAAATTTAAACAATGCATTTCTCTTTCTCCACAAAACCAGCAAGCAAGATTCTCAAAAGCACACAGTCACAAACAGAGAGGCAAGAAACTACTTTCCAGCAGGGGACAGCAGTGAAACAGCAAAGGAAACTTTTTAAACAAGAGTAGTCATTACCAGTGGACCCACAAATTTACACAATGGCCTCTCTACTCATGCTTGGGAGGAAACAGAAAGCAGCAGTGCATCATGCAAACACAGAGCAAGCAAAACAAACCAGAAATCAGATCTTAGGCCATTGATCCAACATTATTATGTGAAGTCCATAGCACTGCACATCACAAAAACAGCAGCATGGACTGGAGTTCCACTTGTCCCAAAACACTGAAAACAGAAAACATGCTACACACAGTTCTGTTGCAGTGTTAAAGGTGTCTGCATGTTATAAATTGGAACTGTTCTTACTCAATCCTACCAGGGACAGGACTTAGACCCCTGGCAGGCAGCTCCAATTTTGGGATCTGGGCAGAGACACTATGAAACAGATTGCACAAGTCCTTCAGATAGAGAGATGTTTATTCAATATAGAAGAACTGAGAACAAAGCAGCAATACAGCACCTACAACACACTTGCATGTGGCATTTGCCTGCACCTACTCTAACAGTGAGCACACACACATAAATGTATACATATGAGTTCTTATGTGTCAGAGGTCTCAGGTCTGGTCTTGAGAGGAGAGGCAGGGCGGGGGCCCAAGAAAAGCAGTTGTAGGACTTCCTAGGGAGAAGTCCCAGAATGGACCAATCATTAAGTTAGCCGGCACCCTGAGAAGGGCTAGTGGACAAGCATCATGAAAGGCAACTTCTCTGTCTAGAGACTGGCCTTTTATGCTGTTTCCCTTATGAGTTATCCAGAGCATGGGGCTAACAGTTCCACGTCAAGAAAGTTCCTCCCATTTGTTTTTCAGATGTGGGGGTTCTTTCTGCTTAGCCATTGTTTGGGGTTTGGCATGACCAGATTAGGTCCTGCCTGTCCTCTTTCCGGAAGAAAGACATGACCTTAGGACATAGATCCCCCACACCCCTTCTCTGAGGAGTCTCTCTGTCTGATCAAGTCATTTTCCCTTATTGCATTGCTTGGTTCTTATCTGAAGCCTTGTTCTGGGAACGGACAGTTCTTACTAGTTCTGTTCTTACTGGGGTCTTTCCTTTTGTTGATGACAAGAATCTATCCCTGTCAGCATATTTCTCTCTCCTCCTGCCAGCCTGTTTCTTACAATATGCATTTTTAATAGTTCCTAAGCTAAAAATTACTATAAAGCATATAGCAAGCAAATAAAGCATATAGGAAACTCATAGCATCCTTTCTATAGTTACAGATGTGTACAATATTCTTTTGGTTACATTTCTTTT
>QEPC01006354.1:46041-64388 GCA_003113815.1 Sphenodon punctatus
CAAATAAAAAACTAAAGAAAACCATATAAAACCCAATAAAAGACCAAAAAAATATAAAAAACAAAAAAACACCCATAACAACATTTCCCGAACGGCCGAACGACCGAACCGAACAGCCAAATGACCGAACCGAACAGCCTGTTCAGACGACCGAACCAAACAGCCGAACCTGAACTCGGCGAACGAACCGAACGAATGAACCGAACACATCCAAACCGGATGAACGAAATGAACGAACGAACCGAACGCAGCCGAACTGAACGGCTGAATCTGAACAGCGATCTCTTCAGAAGACTCCCCCTCTCCCAGCAGTTTTTGTTCCTTCCTATTCCTAATCCATTTCCATCCTCCTCCTATTTCACCCATCCAACACATCTACCTCTATATTTTCATTTATTTAGCTTAGTTTACATAGATTTAGTTGTTATTTTTTGTTTTTAACCCTCCCTGTGTTCCCTGTGTTCAATCTTCCTTCCTCCCTCCCCCCTCCATTGGATCCTTTCCCTCTCCCATATACTCCTTCCCTGATTCCCTTCCTTTTCCCTGTTTTTTTATTCATTTAGAGTAGGATTATTATTAGATTGATTTAGGTTTCATTTCAGTTTTGTACCCCCCTTGTGTTGTTTGTGATTCCCCCCCATCTCATATATATAGCTCAAAAAGCTAACTCCTACAACTGTCTACTATCTCTAATTTCTCTATATAGATAGATAGATAGAGAGAGAGAGAGAGAGAGAGAGAGAGAGAAAGAAAGAAAGAGATTAGCGATAGTAGACAGTTGTAGGAGTTAGCTTAGTGATAGAAATAGTGTTTAGTGATTTAGTTTTAGTGTTCTTAGGAGTAGGTCTTTTTATTTAGATAATCCATTTAGTTCATAGCATTTAGAATAGTTAATAGCAGTTAGATTTAGTGTGTGTGTGTGTGTATATATATATATAATATTAAATAAATAAATTAAATAATAAAATAAAATAAATATTTAAAAACATTATTTTGGAGGAAGAAATGGAGAAGGGAAGGAGAGGCCGGTCTGCTGCCCGTAGGGGAGGAAATGGGCTACGTGCCAGAGGCAGAAGGGGCCGTGCCAGGGGAGTGGCAGCAGGCAGCAGCAGTTGCCAGAGGCAGAGCATATCACCACCCCCCAAACTCAGCAGGCCTTTCTTTTGTATGACGTTGTAATAGCCATTTGGCTTCACAATAAACATTACACACACACAGAGGCAATGTCGTTCCACCGCACCAAGAAACAGCCACTCTAGCCCAGGATCTGTCATCAGGATTCTGGGGCCAAGTTACAAGCAGGGAGGACTGTGGTCAATATCTAGAATTGACCCACTGTCATGGGTCTGTGGCCATCATTCCTTGCACGTAGATGATGTCATTCCACCGCATCAAGAAACAGCCACTCCTGCCCCAGGACCTGCTGCCAGGGTTCTGGGGCCAGGTTACAGGCAGGGAGGACTGTGGCCAATATTCAGAAGGTGCCACTCTAGCCCCAGGACCCAGCGTCATGGGTCTGGGGCCATCATTCCTTGCACGGAAGCGATGTCATTCCACCACATCAAGAAACAGCCACTCCAGCCCCAGGACCCACCATCAGGGTTCTGGGGCCAAGTTACTGGCAGGGAGGCCTGTGGACAATACCTAGAAGCTGCCACTCTATCCCAGGATCCACCGTCATGGGTCTGGGGCCATCATTCCTCGCACGGAGGCAATGTCTTTCCACTGCATCAAGAAACAGTCACTCCAGCCCCAGGACCCACCGTCAGGGTTCTGAGGCCAAGTTACAGGCACGGAGACGATGTCATTCCACCACATCAAGAAACAGTCACTCCAGCCCCAGAACCCACTGTCAGGGTTCTGGGGTCAAGTTACTGGCAGGGAGGGCTGTGGCCAATATCTATCTAGAAGCTGCCACTCTAGGCCCAGGACCCACCACCCTGTGTCTGGGGCCATCATTCCTTGCCCAGTGTCACACCACGGGCTCACCAGCCCACCCCCCGATGCCGATCGCCAGCAAAAGCCACGCCCCCTCAAGCCCAGACGCAGGGCTGGTACCTGAAGCGCCGCCGCTTGAGGTTCCTCCAGGGCCTCCAGGAACGCAACAGGCGGGGCCTCCTGTGGACACTCGGGGGCCCCGCCCCCCGCCGCGCCACTCGGAATGCCTGAGGGCGCGCACTGGGGGCGGAGCGAGCCCTTTATCTACTGCCGGGTTACAGAGCTCTGTGCCGGTGAACAGGGCTTGTGCGACTGTGGAGACTGGCCCCCCTGCCTGAGAGATAAGTGTCTTGCTCCCTCGAGTGTGTTGTACTATTGCTTCCCTACTGTTCCCTATTATGTGTTCCCCACCAAACCCCTGTTGTACCTGCCTTACCTGGATATTAGAGCATGTAATTCTTGTGATAGTAGTGTGTGGAAGAATCTCCTCCCCTTTTCCCTGGGTGTGAGTGAGCGGAGTGTGAGGGCCTGCGGGCCAGGGTGCATTCCCCCTCCCCTCCTGGGCTGGACTCCTCCTCCCTTGTCCCCTCTGCGTGCAAGCCCCTGGCTCCTGCCCTCCTGACCCTTGGGTCCATTACCCTGCTGTCCTACACCATCCCTCACCAACAACGCCCCCCTGTGGCAATCGATTGTGACGCGTGTGTGGGATTCCTCTCTTGATTAGCTCTGTGCCCTATGATGATAGGGGCCTAAACTCTTGGTGCGAAAGCACACCGAGTGGCCCACACACTATCCTGACGGGCAACTGGGAGCCAGGTCTTCCCCGACAGAGCAGTGCGAGTGAACTAGGAGCGTGTGGGCGAAAGAGTTCCTTTTCCTTTTCCCTACCCCCACTGACAGATTCACCGGCCCAGAGCCTCATGCCCTGGGTTATTACAATGAGCACTGCCCATGAGTCAGAGGAGCTAGTCCACACCGTACAATCTTTGGCAATGCAGGTAAAGGAACTGCAATAGCAGCACCTAGAGCTTGCAGACGCTGTGACCCAGCGGCAGCCTGCAGCCCCTCAGGTAGCTATGCTACTAGCCAACCCCGCTCCACCGGCTCTGGTAGCGGGAGCTGTGGACGTTGCTGGGGCTGCTCCCATGGCCACGACACCCCTCCCCCCGGGCCTTCCCGCCCCACAGGCGCCTCGGGGACCGCAAATAGAAAAATTCCAAGGGGACCGCCGGATGTGTCGGGCCTTTTTGGCCCTTTGTGAACTTACATTCACAACCCAACCAGCCACTTACGCCATGGATGCGCTGAAGGTGGCCTTTGTGATTGGGAACTTGAGGGGGGTGACCTTGGAGTGGGCCACCAATTTACTGGTTAGTGGAAGCCCTCTCCTGGCGGACTATCAAGGCTTTCTGTGTGAATTTCATTTTTTGTTCGATCATCCCCATCGTCTCCAGGATGCAGAAACCGCTATCTTGAACCTCCGACAAGGGCGAGCGCCCCTTATGGAGTATATCACACAGTTCCAGCAGCTGGCCCTGGAGTTACGATGGTCAGAAGACGCCCTAAGGATACATTTTTGAAAGGGACTCGCAGAAGACCTCAAGGATCAGCTAGCCTATGTACCCTCCCAGATACTTGGACCAGCACTGCGGCACTGGCCCTCCAAATAGACGCCCGCCTAATGGAAAGATGCCGAGAGAAATGACAGGAGGCAAGGAGCCTCCCTTTCAGAAGCCTTCCTACTGTCTCAACCCGCGCAGAGGCGGCCGGGCCGGCCCTTCCGGAACCAGAACCTATGCAATTGGGTGCTTCCCGGGCCCCACTTATGACGGAAGAGCGAGAGCATAGGCGACGAACACATGGATGTTTCTACTGTGGGGATACGGGACACTTTATACAGATATGCCCCGCCTTGCCCCCTCTTCGGCGACTGGCGGGAAACGCCAGGGGTTGGGACGGGCAGGGGGCGTTCCAACCCTGAAAATCATTCCATCCCTTACGTTCAGGACCCCTCTCCATTTATGAGTGCCGGTCACGGTGAGCATCCCACCTTGTAGGTCACGGATAATATGGGCCCTGGTGGATTCCGGGACCTCAGCGAACTTCATCAACGAGAACTTAGTCCGGGTCTCGCAGATTCCCCTCCAGCGCAAGAGGAGCCCTGAAGCCGTGCAAAGCATTGACGGGTCCCCCCTGATTTCAGGCCCCGTCACGCACCAGACCGTTTCTTCTCCCTGTACCATTGGGACGCACCAAGAACTGCTCACCTTTGACGTGGTATGTACCCCTCTCTTTCCCGTAGTTCTGGGACTTCCTTGGCTCATGCTTCATGAACCTCACATACAGTGGGCTCAGCGACAACTCCGGCTTACTTCGCTGTACTGTAAGCGCCATTGTCTGCTCCCGGCTCCCCCCAGTCCCTCTCGGATCGCCGCTAGCAACTTGACCCATGGTTCGATGGGGGACCTTCCCCCCGAATATTTGGACCTCATGGACATCTTTAGTAAACAGCAGGCAGCCCAACTCCCACCCCGCCATCCCTATGACTGTCCCATCGATTTGGTGCCAGGCGTGGAGCCCCCGTTTGGGCACATCTACGCTCTATCCGCCCCTGAGTTGGTAGAGCTACAAGGATACCTAGACGAAGCCCTTAAAAATGGACATATTCGACACTCCACCTCCCCAGCCGGGGCCCCCATCTTTTTTGTATCTAAGAAGGATGGGGGCCTGCGCCCGTGTGTCGATTACTGGGGCCTTAATAGCATGACTGTTAAAAACCGGTACCCTCTGCCGCTTATCCCGGAACTGCTGAATCATCTGCAACGGGCTCACATCTTTATGAAATTAGACCTCCGCGGAGCTTACAATCTACTCTGAGTACGCCAGGGGGATGAATGGAAGACGGCTTTCCGTACCCGATACGGGCATTTTGAGTACCTTGTTATGCCATTTGGGTTGGCCAACGCTCCAGCTGCCTTCCAGCACTTCATCAATGATATATTTCGTGACATTTTGGATACCTTCGTCATCGCCTATTTAGATGATATTCTCATCTACTCATCATCCTATCCCCAGCACGTACAACACGTAAGACAAGTACTGCAGCGGTTGCAAGCTCAAAGGCTTTATTGCAAGCACAAAAAGTGTGCTTTCCACCTCACCACAGTGGACTTCTTGGGGTTTGTCCTCAGCCCTGAAGGAATCCAAATGGACCCTAAGAAGGTGCTGGCAATTCAACAATGCCCCCTCCAAGTCGGTCAAGGCCCTCCAACGCTTCTTGGGCAGCATTAATTATTACCGCCACTATGTACCTCACTATGCAGATGTCACCAGTCCTCTTACTCAGTTATTAAAAAAGGATCAGCCGTACCTATGGACCAACGAACAAGAACATAGTTTTCAATTTTTGAAGAAGGCCTTCATGCAAGCCCCCCTCCTTCAACATCCGGACTTTGAGAAGCCTTTCTAAGTTGAAGCAGATGCCTCCAGCATCGCCCTGGGAGCTGTATTGCTCCAACCAGGCCCTGAGAAGCAGTGCCTCCAATGCACCTATTATTCCCGTCAGCTGTCCCCTGCCGAAAGGAACTACACAGTCTTTGACCGAGAGCTCCTCGCCATTAAGGCAGCGTTCGAAATGTGGCGACACTACCTGGAAGGGGCGCAATACCCTATAACCGTGACCACCAACCATAAAAACCTCACCTTCCTCCAAATGGCCCAGATATCCAATCCCCAACATGCCCGCTGGGCGCTCTTCTTCACACGTTTCACCTTTACCATTCAGTATCGTCCGGGGAAAATTAACCTCTTGGCAGACGCCTTGTCAAGATATCAGGAAGGAAAGGAGACGGATACACGGCTGAAAGGTCCGATCCTCGAGCCCCAGGTATTTGCTGCCACCATTCCATTTCTCCAGAAATTACAACAGGCATCCGCCGCAGAGATCCAGCCACCTGAGGACCATTCCTTTATTTTGGAAGGGGGACTTTACAAACGGGGACAACAGATCATGGTGCCACCCTCCTGTCAGGCCCAGTTGTTGTGGGCCCACCACGATGCCCCCTTGGCTGGACACCCCGGGACGGAACATACTTTAGCCCTCCTCCAGCGCCAATTCTGGTGGCCCACGCAGCCGTCGATGTACGTCAATACGTTCAAGCCTGCACTACCTGTGCCCGTACTAAGGTGCCAAGGAAGGCCCCGGCGGGCCTGCTCCAGCTTACAACGCTACCTGCGGGACCCTGGCAGCGACTCGGACTCGATTTTATAGTGGAACTTCCCCCCTCACGGGGATACACCACCGTCCTGGTAGTTGTGGACCACTTCACAAAGATGGCCCACTTTATCACCTGCAAGGGCCTCCCCACTGCTCAACGCACAGCCCTTCTATTTATCCGACATGTGATGAAACTTCATGGTTGGCCGGTAGAGATTATTAGCGATCGAGGAACACAATTTGTATCCCGCTTCTGGTCAGCCCTGTTCAAGGCACTCCACGTCCAGCTGAAACCTACAACCGCCTACCACCCCCAGGCTAATGGACAGGTGGAGCTGGTCAACCAGAACTTGGAACAGTTCTTGAGATGCTACATAGACTACCTTCAGGATGACTGGTATGCATGGATTCCGATGGCAGAGTTTGCATATAATAATGCACCAAATGCCTCCCTGGGGAACTCCCCCTTCTTTGTTTCTTATGGGTATCACCCCTAGATGATGGCCCCTGATCTCCCCTCAGTGACCGTTCCCACAGCAGGAGCATTGGCCCAACAGCTGCAACAGGTTCACGCTCTCGCTAAGATGTCTCTAGAGAAGGCGCGCCAAGCCTACAAGCAATCCTCCGACCGTCGCCGATGCACAGCCCCTACTCTCCAGCCAGGCGATATGGTGTGGTTAAACCGTCGGCATTACTCCTCACCCCGACCCTCTTCTAAATTGGATCATCGGTACCTCGGACCCTTCCCGGTGCAAAAACGAGTGAACAAGGTTACCTACACCCTCCAATTAACCTCCACCTTACGCATCCACCCCACCTTTCATGTTTCCCTACTTAAACCTGCTACAGGCCTGAAGAGGCCCCTCCAGACCGAGGCCCACACCGAACCTATAGTATGGTGTCTCGACCCCATTTATGAGGTTCGTGCCATTTTGGACGCAAAACTACACCGGGGACGGCTCCATTATCTTATCGACTGGCAAGGATTCGGCCCAAGCGAACGCTCCTGGGAACCTGCCTCCCATGTATCGGCCCCCCGGCTTCTCCGTCTCTTCCACTGCCAACACCCGGAGAATCCTGGACCGGCGGGATGCCTGGGGGGGCCTCGAGGGGGGGTACTGTCACTCCATGGGCTCACCAGCCTGCCCCCGATGCTGATCGCTGGCAGAAAGCCACGCCCCCTCAAGCCCAGATGCAGGGCTGGTACCTGAAGCGCTGCCGCTTGAGGTTCCTCCAGGGCCGCCAGGAACTCAACAGGCGGGGCCTCCTGTGGACGCTCGGGGGCCCTGCCCCCCGCCGCGCCGCTCGGAATGACTGAGGGTGTGCACTGGGGGCGGAGCGAGCCCTTTATCTACTGCCAGGTTACAGAGCTCTGTGCCGGTGAACAGAGCTTGTGCAACTATGGAGACTGGTCCCCCTGCCTGAAAGATAAGTGTCTTGCTCCCTTGAGTGTGTTGTATTGCTGCTTCCCTACTGTTCCCTATTACGTGTTCCCCACCAAACCCCTGTTGTACCTGCCTTACCTGGATATTAGAGCGTGTAATTCTTGTGATAGTAGTGTGTGGAAGAATCCCCTCCCCTTTTCCCTGGGTGTGAGTGAGCGGAGTGTGAGGGCCTGCGGGCCAGGGTGCATTCCCCCTCCCCTCCTGGGCTGGACTCCTCCTCCCTTGTCCCCTCTGCGTGCAAGCCCCTGGCTCCTGCCCTCCTGACCCTTGGGTCCGTTACCCTGCTGTCCTACACCATCCCTCACCAACAACCCCCCCTGTGGCAATCGATTGTGATGCGTGTGTGGGATTCCTACTCTTGATTAGCTCTGTGCCCTATGATGATAGGGGCCTAAACTCTTGGTGCGAAAGCACGCCGAGTGGCCCACACACTATCCTGATGGGCAACTGGGAGCCAGGTCTTCCACGACAGAGCAGTGCGAGTGAACTAGGAGCGTGTGGGTGAAAGAGTTCCTTTTCCTTTTCCCTACCCCCACTGACACCCAGAGAGCCTTTTTCCGAATACCCAAACTGAACCGAACAGGATCGAACCGAACGGCCGAACCCAAACGCGGCAAACGAACCAAACGGTCAAACCGAATGGCAAAACTGAACCGGACTGAACTGAACAGCCGAACCCGAACCGCGATCTGCTCGCCCATCCCTAATAGCCATTAGTTAGGGAAGTGTAATTTACTGAAAGGTCTACTTACATGGATGAAGAGATGGAAGGGAGTCTGCAATGTATTCACCGGGCTGCATGGCAGGAGGGGTGGGGTATAAATCTATTAAATAAATAAATATTCTCTCTCCTGGTTTTGATTTGGTTCACTCTCGTTTACACTATTTACATATGTTTTTCATCATATATAAAGAAAATAGAATGCTATTTTTAAAAAGATATTTTCAAATAAATATTGATTCTTTTAAAGATCCATTGTATTAGTGATAATGTTTAGCTGTATATATAACTGGGAATAACTTGTTTGTGATGTTCAGGAAATACTCATAGTACTGTGGTGCTGTACAAAAAATATTTATTTATTTATTTATTTATTTATTTATTTATTTATTTATTTTGTCAATTTATATCCCGCCCCTCCTGAGAACAGCTCGGGGTGGCTAACAATTTCAAAAACATAAAATACAATTATAAAAATATATTAAAACACTCATAAATTCACACCAATAAAACAGGTTAAGGAAATACTAAAAATACAATAAATAAGGGTGGCGGGAGATAAAACTCCCCTAACCTCCCTCCCCCCCTCCCCAAAGGCCTGTGCGAACAGCCAGGTCTTGAAAATTCACTGGAATGTTAAAAGGCTTGGGGCCAGGCAAGCTTCCTCTGGGAGGGAATTCCAAAGACGAGGCCCGGCCACCGAGAATGCCCTCTCCATTGTGGCCCCCCGCTTAACATGGGGGACCACCAAGAAGGCACCCCTGGCAGATCGAAGGAGCCACTCTGGGGCGTGGAGGGTGAGACGGTCCCTGAGGTATGAGGGGCCCAGATCGTGAAGGGCTTTATATATTATCACCAATACGTTGAACCTGGCTTGGCACGCTATTGGCAGCCAGTGCAGAGTCCGGAACACAGGTGTTATGTGCTTCTGATGGCCTTTGCCTGACAGGTGACAGGCCACCGCATTCTGCACTAGCTGCAGCCTGCGAATCAGGAACAAAGGCAGCCCCACGTAGAGCGCGTTGCAGTAGTCCAGCCTCTGCAGTATGCTCCAGATCCTATGATTCACTTAAAGTAATGAGGCTTGCTGCATTGATCAGGTACTCAGTTGTCTGCATGCATTATTAATTATTTATTAATAAACATAGGTTATTTATTTATGCCATGTCCTATCCCAGAGGTGCCACATGGCAGATTACAATACCTAAAAAAACCCTATTTTAATTAAAACACATAAAATCTCACCCCTCCCTATATCCATCCATCCATCCCATCTCACCCATTCCCACTCATCTTTATTTACCCAGAAGGGTCCCTTCTCACCTCCGAGTCCCCCCCCATCACAGAACGACCATGGGTAAAACCCTCCCACCTACTCTTGCATATCTCATTGGTGAGAGTGTCACACTAGTCTTCCCACCCAGGCCACACCCCTCCATCTCACCATTAAAAAAATTTAAAATAATAATAATTAATAATAATAACCCTCAACAGAACCGCGCTTCCCCCATCTATCCACCCCAGCTTTTCAGGCACAAATGCTACTGTCAGCCTTCAGCTACTGTTATTTGCATGATCAGTGTCAGTGCCAGATCCTGGGAAGTTGATGCCCTCTGCATAATGGTCATGTGTGCCCCTTCTGCCATAAGAATATTGACAGAGTGGTATACACTGTGTCACCCATTGGAATTAGTAAAGTGTTGCTTTAATTAATTTGTATTGTTCAGTTAAACATAGCATAACCTTCAAATTCTAGGGCGTCCTGCATTGCAGGCCTTGCAGAACTAGATGTTATACATGTCATTTTTAGTTAATTCATGACCACATGTGTTGCCCTTCCTAAATTGCTGTGGACCCTCTGGGCCGGGGGGGGGGAGGCTGTCGGGGCTCCCTGTGTTTTATGCCTATGCTTCTCCCTCTTGTGTTGTCATTTCAAGTTAATTCATAGACCCCATATATTGGGGGTCCTCTGTGGGGTCCTCCAACTCGTGGTTTTGTGCAGTTGCACTGTCTGCACTGTTCTGGATCTGGCCCTGATTAGTATCATAGTTCTGTCTTTCCAATTTCTACTATAATTTCTACTATAATTTCTACTATTATTTCTCTGCTGCCTTTGACACTGTCGACCTCTTGCTTCTATTGGACTCACTTTACTCTTTGGGCTTCCGTGGCTCTGTCCTTGACTGGTTCTCCTCCTACCTCTCTGACCACTCCTTTAAAGTCTCCCTCCCTGAGTCAAACTTCTCCTCCCTCCCCCTTTCGGTTGGGGTCCCCCAAGGCTCTGCCCTTGGCCCTCTCCCCTTCTCTATTTACACCCTGTCCCTTGGCAAACTTATTGCCTACCACAGATTGCATTATCATCTCTACGCTGATGACACCCAACTCTATCTTTCTACCCCCTCCTGGTACTCATGTTCAAAACACTCCACAACCAAGCTCCCCCTTACCTCCCGGACCTAATCTCCCTACGCACTCCTGCATGCATTTTATCTGTTCTTCCTCTGTCCCCTCCCCCACTCTCCCTCATTTCTCCTTCTCACCTAACCGCCTTCCACCTTTCTCCCTCGCTGCCCCCCATGCCTGGAACTCGATCCCTACCCACATCCACCTTGCCCCCTCCCTCTGCTCTTTCAAATTCCTCCTCAAGACCCACTTTTTCCTCACCGCCTTTCCCAATGCCTGCTAGTTGTTCCCCATATACTTATATTGTCTGCCCTCCTCTGAAGACTACTGAAACCAACCTAATTGTAACCAAGCCAAACACGCGCACTTGAGACTTTGCAAGTCTCAAGTGCACACCTGAATGTTTGTTTGTCTTCTCTCCTGTCTCTCCCACTGTCCCCTCTCCCTGTCTCCCCCTCCTTGTCTTTTAGATTGTAAGCCACAGGCAGGGACCATGTCTATTTCTATGTTCTGTACAGTGCCAGACACATGGCTGGTGCTATATAAATGTTAATAATAATAATAATAATAATAATAATAATAATAATAATAATAATAATAATAATAAATATGAGGTATTTCTAGGATTTTCCTAACATATTTCTATTTTATATTAAGTAATCTTCTGGTTTCAGCTCTTTTCACTTAATTGCTGGAGACTAGAGAAACAGAATCAACAGAGTCCATAACGATCCAAGGTGGTGTTACTCTGATCACCTGGAGGGATCTCCTCTGGGACCATAAAGTTTTAGGAGTGACAACTAGGGGTGTGCATTTTGTTTATGTTTTCTGTTTAACTCAAACAAAATTTTGTAATTTCTTTTAATGTAAACAGAAAACATAAAATAAAAAACCAACACAATTTTGTTTAAAATTCATTTATGTATTGCCTGACAATGCCTGATGAAGTGAAGCTGTCTGGGAAAACAAACAGTGCAACAATTCAAGCCAGAGGGGATGGGAAAGAAAGAGAATGGGATAGCATGATTGACATCTCTGCTGACCAGTTGGGATTACTCTAGTGAGGCTGTGCCAGGCAAAACAGTGTATCAAATCCAACCAGGGGGAGCAGGAGGGAGCGGGCATGGGAATTGGCATCTCTGCTAGCCAACTGAGATCACTGCAGTGAGACTGTGTCAGGAAGAAAAGAGTGTATCAATTCAAGCCAGGGGGATTGGGATGGGGAAGGAATGGGAGAGCATGATTGGTATCTCTGCTGGCCAATTGAGATCATTAAGACATCACACAGCACTCAACACACAAAGAGAATTCCTATTATAGGGCTTCTTTCAGTGGTCCCAGGGGGATGGGGGGGTAGGGGGAGGACACTTTGAAATAACCAACCAACCAGGGGGATGGGGGGGATGGGGGAGGACACTTTCAAATCCATAGCAGGGGAGGCATCATCTGATTGTCTGCCATCTAGCTTTTAGATTTTAAGAGATATTCAGAGCAGATCTATTCCACCTACATTTCCAAATCATTTAAATCATCTATCTTTGTATAATACTACTAAATCTCCTATAAGTGACCCTCACCTGTTAGAGACATTACTGGACAGAGACTGCCCTGTGTCACAGACAGCTTTTCCTTCCCTTCCAGTGCTCCTCTGCTGCTTTCCTGTGGGCATTAGACCACACTGCATAATCCAATTCCCTTACAAAGCCATGAATGCCCATTAAAATTAATGGAAAATAAAATTTTAACATAAATGAAATAAAAATGAAACAGAAAAAATCAAACATTACAAAAAGGAAAAGGAAAATGGTCCCTCCTGCACATCCCTAGTGACAACCTAAAATTAGTTCTTAGACAGTATGTTCCTCCAAGTGTATGGTGATGGCACCCTCTTTCCACCATGGAAAATATCACTTAGCTCAAGTAGGAATCCCATTCACTTCAACTGAACTTGTGTCAGAATTCTCTGCACAGAGAACTGTGCCCTAAATCCATATTTAGTTACTTAAATATTTTGTCAGATTTGAAGAACTAAAGGCCATTCAGTTATCAGTCTTTCAGATTGGGCAATCGCTCCCAGTGCTAAATTGAAATTAATCATTCCTGAATTGACAGAAATTCCTATCATGGCAGGAATTTTGCCAAATGTTTATGAGAATTGTTGAGTCCAGGACATGTTTCATGACTCCATTGCTTTCGAGATTTTTGGTGGTGATTTTTCAACATTTTTAGCAATCACCTTATGTTTTTGCAGTTTCTCCATCATGGGCAGAAAAAGAATGTAATCCATTTTCTGTAATATTCTGTGACTTTTTGGTACTTATTGTGACTTTTCAGTTTTTTTCTATTGTGGTGTCATTGCTCTCCTGGCCCCATGCCTTTTCCAAGTGCTCTTCATCCAATCTGGGATGTGGAAGGAGAGAAACAGGACAGGTGCGAGGAGAAAGAGGCAGGACTACTGTGCCTGACATGTCTGGCTCTGGTCTGTCTGTACTGTGCCAGCATGTACCCAATTTACCAGAAAGTCCGGACTGTACCAACCAAAGGACATTCCCAAATGGGAACAAATGAATGTGGCAAAACCCTAATAATCTTCCTCATCATGAGGGGTAAGGAAGTGAATCAGCCATTTTCAATAAAACCATTTGGTGTGAATCATGGTTTTATTTTTAGTGGCACACCCATTTTGGGTGATAACCAGGGTTCCTAGTTTTGTCTTCCAAAAAATTGGAAATTCTCTGAAAAAAATCCTTAATTTTTCTGATTAAAAACACTAAAACCTGCCTTTTTTGGCTGTTAAAATTAGAAAGTGTTTACTGCAAATTATTCATTTTTTTGACAATTTGATGCACTGGTTGACACTGCCACTCAAATAACAAAATAAGAAAATGGGTCATTTCAGACATTACAAAATTACTTCTCACCACAATGAATCCCAGTGGATTCCCTGTGGTGGCAGAGATTGTGGTAACGTCTGTTTGATCCCTGCCAGATGTTCACCACGGTGAATTTCTGGTGGGGATCAAAGCTAACCACGGTTCTGGACCTCTGACCAGCCTGAGGTCAGACAGCCAAGGGAGCATGGGGGGGGTATGTCGCCCACCCCGCCCCCTCCCTGATTCCCTTTAGCGATCAGGTCAGCACATCTAAAGGATAGCTGGCCTGATCATGGACCGGGATCCGAGACCAATCCCGGTCCAGGGTTTAGCGGGGCAGGCCTCTGGGCCCATCACATCTGAAATTACTCAATATCCCACACCAACCAGCCCTGGCATGTAGCCCAAGTCTTGCCCTCTGAAGGTGTGTGTGTGGGAGGGGGGGTTTGCCACTCCTACTCCCTCTTCTCCACCAGCCCTGTCACAGACCTCAACATATCTCTGCCTCACCAAAAGCCATGTTTTCACACCAAATCTCTTCTCTCAGATGCAGGCGCACATCAGAAACTCCACATAGTTTCCATCTCCTTTAAATTTCTGCTGCTGCTGCTGCCAGTACATTTTTGCAGGCAGAACTTTTCCAGAAAAACCCAGAAATTTGTGTTTTTCTCTGGGAAAAAAAAAGAAATTCCATGTTTTCCTCTGATAAAAGAGAAATTCCGCATTTTCACTGACAAAACAGGAATTCCATGTTTTTCTGTGCTAAATGGAAAATTAGGAATGCTGGTGATAGCATTACTACTTCCTGTGCTGGCTGAGAGGCTGGGACAGACCAGAGGGATTACTAGTGACTTGCAGCAGTGTGGGTGTCCCGTGCAGAGAACCTGACTGTGGGACAATGTTGGTGCTTCAAGTACTGAGCTGAGTGGAGCTGGAACAGCAGCTGGGCGGGGAAGACAGGAGCTTAGACCTGAGCCCAGGGCTGTGACTGATTTGCTGGTTTCCCGGGTGAGCCCTTTAAAGCTGCTACTGACGCATGCTTGTGATGAGAGTCTGAGACAGAGCAGAGGGATTACTAGTGGCTTGCAGAAGTGTGGGTGTCCCATGCAGAGAACCTGACTGTGGGACAGTGTTGGTGCTTCAAGTACTGAGCTGAGTGGAGCGGGAACAGCAGCTGTGTGGGGCGGATGGGAGCCAAAATCCAAGCCCAGGGCTGTGACTGATCTGCTGGTTTCCCGGACGAGCCCTTTAAAGCTGGCACCGACTCACGCTTGTGCTGTGGGCGGTGTGCCTAAGGACTGTGCGCACAAGGCCTTTGTACGTGGCCTTAGGCACCGGCCGGGATGCCAGGACTTTAACGCCAACCTAGTTGTTTGTTTTGCACGGGTGTTTTTGTGCCTTGGGACCCCCTCTATGTTGCTAAGACCAGTTGTGGTAAAACATGCACCGTGGGGGGCAAGGATTATCTTTTTGTTGCTAAAACCCCCTCCAGGGTATCCTGGGAAGTGGTAATTTGTACCTTCTTTATAGAGAGATACAGGTGTTCAATTCTGGTTAATGTTTTAAACTTGTATGGGTGTGATATTTTGAAAGTCCTTCTTTTGTTTATACATTCTTTTTTTATATACATCTATATTGTGAAAGTACTTTTCTTATATACATCTTTTCCCTTTTATTTCCTAACAAGGTTGATACCTATTAGGTTTATATCCTAGTTGGGTTAGGATGACATCTAAGCAAAAGCGTGCCCATTCTTCTGCCTTGTTTCCTTCCCCTCCCCCTAAACAAAGGAAAATGGATGCCTTTCTGGTTAGGGAGGAGAAGGAGATGCAGATCCTAATAAATAATAAATATGCCCCATTGTTAACTTTGGAGAATGAGGGGGATGAATATGGTATGGACTGTGGGCAGCAAGAGTATGAGGAATCAGTAGGCACCCTAGTGGAAACTGACAGGGTTGTGGATTCCTTACATGGGCGATGGAAGACATGGGGTTTTGGGGATCATATAAACCAGCTCCTTGCTGAACATGTGCCACAGACAGCAACAACTGTTAAGTATTTATTTATGCAAATTAATAACTTGGCAGTAAAAATTGATAATATAATGACTTGTGTTGCGGGTCCAGAGAGAGGTCATGAATCTCAGGGACATACTGTTTCTCCATCAGAGACAGGACAGGGGTTGCAGGGTTTTATTGCTTCCCATATATAAGAAACCAATGAGCCTGTTAGAACCTTTAATAGGGGTGGGAAGCAACCTGCTGGGGATTCGTTTGTTACTGTAGTCTCAAATAGGAGTTTACCAGCAGTTATAAATAGATATACTGAGTATATTTTGCAAACCGATGCCCTAGTTTTCAATTTTCTTCCCCTATCTGGTGGGAGGATACTGTTCTTGGGTACAGCATTGGATGTAGTGGAACATCGTAGGGTAATTCTTGCCCTTCCCATTACTTGACGGGATATCTATAAGGTGGACTGTTTGTACTCTTCTAAATGAAAAAGTGAGGTCTGTGTGCACTGTACCTCCCCTTCCCTGGTTAAAACTATTTGGAGTAGAATGGATACATTGGAACATCGATCAGTATATTTGGAGCAAATTTATAAAGGTATGCAAAGGGAAGGATCAACTCTGCAGAATATTAATGCCAAAGGGCAGTTAGGAGAATTAAATACAGCAGATCCATGTGGTGTGCCCCCAAATGCTAATGTAGGAAGGCATTGTGGTACCCCTGATGCCATGGATACCATGGAATGTCAGGGTAGCCCATGAGGGAGTAAGTTGAGAAAGGTACTGTCAGAGGAAGGGGATTTACTGCCAGAAGAGGTGGCAGCAGTGGAGGCATATAGTAATCTTACTCAGAAAGTACAAAAGGACATTCTTAACCTAATGAGTAACCTCCATAGCCATTTAAAGTCACTTACCATTCATAAAATTACTATGCAAGGAAATAGTGGGAATTTCCTCAAAGAGGGTATTTCCCTGCAGGGGAATGCCCATTTGTTTTCCCATAAAGTGCAGGTGAGGGGGAGAGCGGGGGACAATTTATTGTCTCCCTTTTGGTCTACCCCCCTGGCCGCAAATGAGTTACTTGGTTAGGGGTCTTGAATACTCAGAGGTCCACAAACTGGTACAAGATTCTGGATTGATACAGACCCGCGGAAATGTAGTGGAAGTGCTAGAAGGTTCAGATTCAAGTATGCCACATAAGCAAGAGCTCTCAGAGAAGTACCAAAATCCGGATCCCGTCCCTCTTGAAGGCCAGGATGGGCTGGTACCCTCTGAGTATGCAACCACCCCCCAGGAAATAATAAATCCAGATGTGAAGGGGTATTAGAAAGATCCCAAGTGCAGACTCACCAAACTTTAGATTGACAGGATATTAGGGATATGAACTTGGGCCAGACAAACCCCCTGGAATCTGAAAAGGTTAATAATGGAAGTAAGGAGATTAAAGAAAGTTGTTCCACCCACCCTTCAAACCTATTAGGGCAGGAGACTTTTGGTATTTTCAGACTTTATGGGCGGCCGGTTCACCACAGTGAACCACCAGAGGGGGTGAACAGCGCAACCACGCCCGGGAGTGGGAAAACGACCCAAACAAACGTGCCGGGAACGGGACCACGGACCAGAACCGGGCCGCACAATCGTGGGCCGCGGCAGCACAACAGACGTGCAGCCGAACCCCCGCCGGGCCCAAAACCCCCACAATGCACCAGGCAGGGGCGGGACACAGACATGGCCGCCTGAGGGCAACTGAAGCCATAAGGGACACAAGGGAACGCCCACACAAGGGAAACAGGAAGGGAGGGGGGAAGAAGGAGAACAGGCTGACAGCCGGCACACATAGTGGACCCGCAGCGGGACACAATGCACGACCACACGCCCGGGCACACATACACACACACACAAAAGGGAACGGTCAGGAAGGGGGGGCAGGGGCACCCTGAACACGCCACCAGGAACAACGGGAGGGACGAGGGGGGGCACCACCAAGGGGCAAGGCACAGGCAGCAGCAACCCCCACCCCCACACAACCCCAGTCCAAAGAGGCACCCCCACAGGAACAGAGGCAGTCTCGGGGGGGGCAGACCCCCGGAACAAGGCACGTTGGGGGCCCCCAATGCACAGCAAGCCCGGCGGAGAGGGTCCAGGAGGAGGAGGAAGGGGGCCTCACAGTCAAAGGGGGGCACATGCAGGGCAGGCGGGTCTGGTGGAGCCCCTCTGCAGGTCCAGCGACGCTCCGGCAGCACCCACCTGGGCAAGGGTAACGGATCGGGCTGGTCCAGTCTGGGGGGGGCCATCCCCCAGGTCCCGTAAGCACCCGGGGGGAGTGCACCCGGTGCCAGGCCCGGCGGGTGAGGGCCGCCAGCAGCACATGGGTGGGTCGGGAGCCCACACCGAGCACCCCACCCAGCCACGGGGACAGAGGGGGCCCAGGACCATGGGCAGGGGCAGCAGTGAGCAGCGTGGTGGGTGGGAGCTCACCGAGGCGGGGTCCGCAGGTCAGGAGCATCCAGCGGGGACCAGCTCCCCCCCGGACTGGGGCAGGAGCCCACATGGGGGCACCACACTGGGGGGGCCAGGGAGGCGATGCAGGGGTCACAGGCCACCACTGGGGGCCCCGGAGGCCACAGGGCCCGGGTGTCCTGCCCGGTGGACCAGGTGGGGCCAGTGCAGCATGCCCCGGTGGTACCCCTGCACGGACATGTAGTGGGCGATCAGGTAGTAGGCCTCGAAGGTATCGG
>QEPC01006354.1:99723-109981 GCA_003113815.1 Sphenodon punctatus
TTCGACCATGTGCAGCCCCTCCTCTCTTCACTTCACTGGCTTCCCCTTCCTGAACGAATCCTGCACAAGCTCCTAGTCTTCACCTATAAAGCTCTTCACAACCTTGTTCCCCCCTACCTCTGTGCACTTATCGCCCTCCATACTCCAGCCCGTGCACTTCGCTCCTCCTATGTCCCTTCTCTCACCCTTCCACGCCTTCCCTGCTCCCCTAAGACCCCACAGAAGGATGCAGGGGGGGAGGGGAAATCAGCAGGTCACCCCTACCACTATCCCCAGATGGGCAATCAACTGCTGGGGCGCACTATGATCTTCTTCAATGCGGTGCCACTCTGTTCACAGGAGGCTACCCAACAGACAGGTCACTATTTGGCATAGCATGCTGCCTCTGCCTCCTTGGCCCTGCTAATGGCACTGCCAACGGGTGCTTCACCATTTGGCCGCCACCCTGAGGGTGCTGTCCTGAGGGCAGCACTCAGTGAAGTAGGTCACCTGGGGAGGGGGGGGAGGAGACACAACAGTGTCCCAGTGAGGGCAATCCTCCCTGCAGCTTCTTCTTCCCACCAACAGCCACAGTTTCCCAGGGGGTTTCCGCACCTCCACTCCCACAACCCAGCCCTGAGGGCAGCACTCAATGAAGTAGGTCACCTGGGGGGTGAGGGGGAGGAGACACAACAACTTCCAGGTGAGGACAATCCTCCCTGCAGCTTCTGCTTCCCACCAACAGCCACAGTCTCCCAGGGGGTTTCCGCACCTCTGCTCCCACAGCCTTGGAGGGCATACTTGGACTTCATGTTCTGCACTGGCCTTGAGGCAGGTGCTCTGTTAATGGGGGAGATATCAACTGTGCCCTTGTCATGGACGGGACATTACCTCCTACAGACCTCTCTTCTAGCACATGTCTGCCCCTGGCAGGGTGTGTAACCTATTAGGATAGTCTGCCCCCAGAGGCTGATGGACCCGGTGCAGTTTCTAGGCACTCTGGGGGTGTTACCTTCTGACCTTAATGACCATCTCATCGATGACCTCATCAAGTTATGGAATATTGTGCTGACAGAGGCCATCGATCAAACAGCTCGCAGGCGTCCGTTGCCCAGGTGGCGGCCCTGAAGACCTCCTTGGTTCTCTGAGGAGCTGCGAGTCTTGAAGCAAGAGGGGTGACAGTTGGAGTGATGGTGGCATCAATCTTGCACTGAAGCCGACAGATTGCGACATAGAGCTAGTTTACGAGCCTGTGTCGTGGCTATGTGGATAGCAAAGAGGGAGTTCTTTGCTGCCCTCATAGGAGTTGCAAAATCCCATCCAGTGGAGCTGTTCCGGGTTGTGTGGGGGCTGGTCAGTCCAGCCTCCCTCAACCCAGAGGGTAGAGTCATCTTCTGCCCGCTGTGACCTTTTTGCAGATTATTTCACAGATAAAATCACTCATATTCACCAAGACCTTGATGTCGCACTTAATGCAGTGGAGGAGGTAGAGGATGTAGAAGCCCCAGCTTGTCCGATTTTATGGGATCACTTTCAGTTGGTGACACCGCTGACATGGTGGGGGTGCTCAGGGCTGTTTATCCACCTTTTGCAAATTAAATCCGTTCCCATTCTGGCTTGTTAAGAGCTTCCGGGAGACATTGGGGCCCGTGCTGGCCGGGGTGGACAACGCCTCCCTATGGGAGGGCAGAGTACCAAGCTGTCTCAAAGAGGCGGTGGTGTGACCTCTGCTCAAGAAACCATTGCTTGATGCTGACTCCCCTGCCAGCTATCAGCCTGTCTCTAACCTTCCCTTTTTTGTGAAGGTTATTGAACAGGTAGTGGATCAGGAGCTCCAGGGGTATCTTGACCGCGTCAGTTATCTTGATCCTTCACAATCTGGCTTCCATCCGTGTCATGGCACTGAGATAGCACTTGTGGCCTTGGTGGAAGATCTTCACTGAGAAAAGAACTGGGGTCGATCAACCCTACTGGTCCTTTTAGATCTATCTGCAGCATTTGATACCGTTGACCACGAGATGTTGGTGGCATGCCTGCGGGACAGTGCAGGGGTGGCGCGGGATCATTCTTGAATGGTTCCGCTCATTCCTGACTGGAAGAACTCAGCGGGTGGTACTTGGTGATTATTTTTCATCTTACTGAGACCTCCCGTGTGGGGTCCCGCAGGGTTCAGTTTTGTCCCCTCTCCTGTTCGACATGTATATGCAGCTGCTCAGCGAGGTAATCAGAGAATTCAGTGTGAGGTGTCATCAGTATGCGGATGACACCCAACTGTATCACTCATTTTCAACTGACCCAGGCCCGGATGTCCCGGTGCTTACCCGGTGTTTGGCAGCTGTGGGGGACTGGATGAGGGCTAACTGACTGCGACTGAATCCTAACAAGATGGAGGTGATGCTAGTGGGTAAGTTGGCGGAGTTGACAGCTCTATCGATTGAGTTTGCTTTCCACTGACGTTCCAGGTGTAGAACTTGGGGGTGCTCCTCGATGTGCAGCTCCGCCTGGATTTCCAGGAGGAGGCTGTGGTGAAGAGTGCCTTCCACCAGTTACATCTGGTGCAGTGGCTTCGGCCCCTGGTTTTGGTTCCAGACCTGGCCACGATCATCCATGCTTTTATTACCTCTTGATTAGACTACTGCAGCATGCTCTACATGGGGATACCTATGGTGACGGCTCGGAAGCTGCAGCTGGTGCAGAATGCGGAGGCCTGGCTCCTTCTGGGGTTGGACCACTGGGACCACATTACACCAGTGCTCCGATTTCTTCACTGACTGCCAATAGTCTTCTGGGCCCGATTCAAAGTGTTGGTTCTCACCTATAAAGCCTTACACGGCCTGGGCCCTGCTTATTTGTGAGACTGCCTCACCCCCCGGGTTCTGAATCGGCCCCTGCGGTAGTCGGGGGCACCTTTCTGGAGGTCCCCCGGGTTTCCTGGAGGACTACAAAGAATACGGTGTTCTCAGTAACTGCGTTGCGCCTCTGGAATTCCCTTCCAGTGGGGGCACGTCAGGCCCCAGACCTCCTGGCCTTCCATAGGAACTGCAAGACCTGACTGTTCCATCAGGAATTTGGCGAGGGAGAGGGGTTGGGTTGGGTGGGGTTGGGGAGGGTGGAGGGGAGGTTGCTTATGTTTGTATGCCTTATGTTTTTTAGTGTTTGAAATTGTTTTATATTGTATTTATATTATGTTGTTAGCCACTCTGGGCCATCTGTGGTGGGATAAAGAGGGATAGAAATTCCGTAAATAAATAAATAAATAAATATGTTTGGGGAAAGAAAACCACTCAGAAACCACCTTTTAGAATTTTGAAATGGACCTGTCCTTTAAGGATCTGCTTTTTTAAAGAGACTAATTGTCATTTAGTAAATCATGTGGCTAAATGTTCAGAAGTTGACAATGCCCAACATCTCCCCAAGGGTTCTGGCTATTTTGAAATGACCACAAAGTATATTTATTTATTCATTTTATTTAAATGTATATGCTACCCTTTCCCATCAAGGATGGGTTACAATCAATAAAACATCTAGAAGTCCCTTTGCCCCCCAACCCTTCCTCATACCTGTCATCCACTACCACACAAGCTTATTCCTGCCTGCCAAATCCCTGGCCAAATAAAAAAGGTCTTACAACATTTCCGGAAGATAAACAGACTTGGTCTTAAATGAACCTCCAAGGAGAGGGAGTTCCATAATCATGCGTCAGTCACTGAGAATGCCTCTCTCCGTGCCCTAGGTGTAAAAGTCAGAGGCAGTTGGTACTTGCAAGAGGGCTCAGAGGGCAAGAGGCCTGTTATTACTTTGGGTGTGTTTCTGCTGTAATATTTGTAGATTTTACCCGGTTTCTATAAATATTCTCCCTTCAATGGTTCTTCTTAGGACATGGGAACTAATGGAGTCTTTTTTCTTCTTCTCATCTCTCCATGTCTAAAGGAAGCCAGTCACAGGCATTTTACCTTTCTTGTTTTCATGAGATGATGGGGCCTGCTGTGGAAAAGATTAAGAACACTCTCGTGTTTCATTCCAGAATTGGACATGGGCCTCATATTCCTTCTCACTCAGAAGGAGGAAAGTGTGTGCGTGTACATTTACCTTGTAGGAGTGATTAGATTATTCACCCCTCACTGCAGCCTTATGTGATTAGCGAGCCTCTGTGCATTAGCGTTGGAGGTGAGCTGGGACTGTCTGAGAGCACATTCACACATACATGAAATCAGCACTTTTTTCTTTCCCCCGCATATTAGAAGGATGTGGGAAAGACTCCATGTGCTTATTTAGCAGTTCTCCTGTTTGTTTTTCAAGTGCAATGAGGGGCAGCCAAAAGCTACCTTAACAAGCGCGCATTTGAAATGACTCGCATAAATCCTCTTGTCAGAATTTTGGTGTCATGTCAGTTACACAGTGCCTCGCTTCCCTGGCTCTTGGCTCTGCTCCTCTCCCCTCTCTAGGAGCCTAGAGCAGGGGAAGAGATGTGCTGTATAACTGACATGATATTGACTAGGCTAGTCAGTATCATGTCAGTTACACAGCGCCTCACTTCCCTGGCTCTGGCTCTGCTTCTCTTCCCTCTCTGGGAGCCAGGGAAACAGGGTGCTGGGTAGTGAAAATGCTGCTTCCTAAATGAAGTCAATTTCAACATGCGCTTAAATAAATCCATATGTGAATAGTGCATGGGTTTATTTAAGCACATTTTGAAATTGACTGCATTTAGGAAAGGCAGCATTTTAATGTATGTGTGAATGTGCTCTGAGACTGTACAGTCATCTCTTACTTCTCCCTGCATTCAAGATGGCATCAGAGGCTGTTGTAAATGGTGTTGGGGCCATACCTCCCAATCCCTGAGCTCTGAAATGAGGGACAGTGGGGTTGACCCCAAACCCGGCAGATCCATGCACAAACTGCATGGATCCCTGTTGCAGGCACATTATGCCATGTGGGAATCACGCACATGAATACGCAGGAGATCCGTGGGGTTTGGGATCAGCCCCAGTGCCTCTGAAGTTGAGGGACAATGCACAACATCATTAGCAAAAAATATGCATATACACATATATACAAATTCAAAGTAGTCCATTGCTTATCTATGAGTCTGGGCTGAAAAAAAGAAAGAAATTTTAAAAATTTCAGGGCTCTCATATTGATACAATAACTAACCCTAACCCTAACCATCCACTCTACTGAGACTGCTCTTGCTAAAATAACTAACAACCTTCTCTTAACAAAATCCAATCGCCTCTACTCCAGTCTTGTCCTCCTCGATCTCTCTGCTGCTTTTGACACTGTCGACCACTCTCTGTTACTTGAATCCTCCACTCCCTTGGTTTCCATGGCTCAGTCCTCAACTGGTTCTCTTTCTACCTCTCTGACTGATCCTTCAAAGTGTCTCTTACTGGCGCCTCCTCTACTTCTCTTCCCCTCTCGGTTCGAGTTCCCCAAGGCCAGGAGTATCGCTAGGGTGGAATGGGCCCCTGACCAAGAAGTCAAGATGGGCCCCCCTCTTTTTGTCCCGCCAGCGGGCCTAGGGGTGCCACCCAGTTCGGCGGGCCTAAGGGCGCTGTTATCAAACACACAAGACACCCAAAATGCAATTAACCTATTAAGCGCATTATGTCATGCAAAGAGACATATATATATATATATAACCTGTTCAGTTGTGCCCACATAATCAATTCACACTGCCCCCATCCCATAATCAGTTCATTTTCACCCCCATCCCCATATAATCAATTAATGCTGCCCCTCATAACACCATCCCTGCCATTCTTCATAAATTTGGGAATAACATTTATCCGAATAACATTTATCTAAATAACATTAGCACTATGGGGGCAGCTGGGGTGTGGGTGGCTTTCATGGTAAGTCCTTGCAGGGTTGGGGCCCAGCTGGGTGAAGGATCGGGCAGGAGCCCTAACAGATACAATGAGCGGCCTGCCAGTAGGCAGGCCAGGAGTTGGTGCAGGGAGAAACCCTCGCCATTCAAAGCAATAGCCAAGGGTTTGAGGCCAGGCCCTAACAAGCAGAATTAATTTGATCAGCTGCACCAAGATGGTAAGAACATCCAAATAAGAAAACCCACTCTACCCTGTACCTTGTGGCCCACTCCTCATGGCTGTGCTTTTTGCTGTAGCACAGAGCTCCTGCCCCATTTGTGTGAGTTACACCATCGCATCCCACACTTGCTGACCTAACAACACTATTTATAACCCCTCTGTATCTGTAGCCAGATTTTCAAGAGAGCTCAGCATCCAGTTCCAGCCTCTTATTTAGGTCTCAAAATAGGAAGCGAATTCCTCTAAAAATCTGTCCCTTAGATATCATTCCAGTGTATTTAAAAGGAGAAAAAGTCAGACATCATTCAACTATTGCCAGTTATCGTTCCTGTTCTATGAGAGGAAAAAGCAACCCCCCCTCAAAAAAACCACCCCCACCCCCTCAAACCCCAGAAGAGATCCAATACACATGGATGGTTTTGTTTCTTGTGAGTTGTGTCTCTCATTAGAGTTAAATGTAGTATTTCATACACAATCACAATTGTGTTCCTCTTGGGTAATATGCATCTAAGTCTTCTATATATCTGTAGGAAGTATTTATAGTTGTGCATATTAACAGGACATTATATGACTAATTGTACTTGCATATGTTTCATTCATCCCTTAGCTTGGCTTCCAAATTTGTGATTTTGCTTTCATCTTACTTTTTAAAGTTGCTAATTCCAACCTACTCATTAAATTTAATGAGAAATCACACCAGCTAGCTGCTGCTCCTCCGGCATGGCACTCTTGTGCAGGCAGTTGTCAGAAAGATTATGCAAAGCATGAGAAATGAATGTGTGCATACAAAAATGATTAATACCCTGAAATGGTGAAGAATCATTTCATCAGGACTCGGGTCCCATCTGAGTATTTAATCTCTTTTTCTCTCCTCCTTCCTTTGATGGGAACCACTGGAGGGAAGATCCACCACCCAATCCTAGGTAAGATTTGGAAATATGGTGCCCGTGGTTTTGCTTTTTCTTTTCTCAGTGACATTGCACGATGATGTGTTTGCACTATGGCTGAAACAAATATCCAAAGAGAATACCAAATTATACTAATTCGGTTGCTTCAAGTCCATCTACTCAAAATGAGTCCAAATTGCTACACACTTCCCTCTTCATTTCACATAAAAAGGCATGGGACAGTCTCTCTGCCCCATCCCTTCCTGATGTGGCCCCACACACCATGAGGAATTCTTGGGCAGCGGGGTGATGGGGAGGGGGGAGAGGAACTGCAAAATGGGTGACAGGGAGGCAGATTTATTTATTTATTTATTTATTTGTTCAATTTATACCCCGCCCCTCCTGAACACAGCTCGGGGCAGCTTCCAACAGTAAAAAATACATAAATATAAAACAATTTAAAACATATACAAATACAATATCAAATATTAAGATATTAAGAACAGGGCCCAGGATACATTAAACAATAGGTTAGGGGAGATAAAAATCCACTAAACCCTCCCCCCTCCCCAAAGGCCTGGGCGAACACCTTTACACCTTCGCTGAAATACCAAAAGGCTTGGGGCCAGGTGAACTTCCTCTGGTAGGGAGTTCCAAGGACGCGGCCCGGCCACCGAGAATGCCCTCTCCATTGTGGTTCCCCGCTTCACACAGGGGACCTCCAAGAAGGCACCCACTGCAGACCGAAGGAGCCGCTTCGGGACGCGGAGGGTGAGGCAGTCCCTGAGGTATGAGGGGCTGAGACCATGCAGGGCTTTGTAAACCAATACCAACACCTTGAACTTGGCTCGGCACTCTATCGGCAACCAGTGCAGAGCCCGGATCACAGTTGTTATGTGCTCCCGACGACCCATCCCTGAAAGGAGATGGGCCGCCACATTCTGCACTTGCTTCAGCCTCTGAACCAGGCACAAGGGAAGCCCCATGTAGAGCGCATTGCAGTAGTCCAGCCTCGAGGTGATGAAGGCATGGATGAGGGAGGCCAGGTCCGGGCCGGAGACAAATGGACGCAGCCTCCACACCAGATGCAACTGGCGAAAGGCAGCCTTTGTGACTGCCTCCACCTGCCGCTCCAGGCGGAGATCCGCGTCCAGCACCACCCCCAGACTCCGGACCTGTTGAGCTAAGGAGGGCGAACCCCCCCAATCAGGGGGGCCAACACCTCCCTCGCTCTCCCCACCACCATCACCTCCGTCTTATCGGGGTTGAGCCTCAGTCTGCTCTGCCACATCCACTCCGCCACGGCCTCCAAACACTGGGATAGCACCGAGATAGCCAGGTCTAGGTCCGTTGAAAAAGGGAGGTACAGCTGAGTATCATCAGCATATTGGTGACAATGCACCCCGAACCCTCTCACGACCTCACCCAGGGGCTTCATATATACATTAAATAATAATGGAGACAGAATGGAACCCTGCAAACGCCACATGATAAGGCGTGGGAGCAAGATGTCTCCTCCCCCAGCACCACCCTCTGTCTTCTCCCCAAGAGGAATGAATGGAACCATTCCAGAACAGTCCCATCCAGACCCCCAAGGTCACGCAGCTGTCTCAACAGCAGCCCATGGTCCATCAAAAGCGGCCGAGAGATCTAGCAGGATGAGAAATGTTGAACATCCAGGATCCATTTCCTGGTGGAGATCGTCGACCAAGGCCACCAATGTCATCTCGGTGCCATAGCTGGTGCGGAACCCAGATTGAAACGGGTCCAGGAAGCCGATGCTATCTAGATGCGCCTGGAGCTGGATTGCACCGCCCGCTCAATAACCTTTCTGAAAAAGGGAAGGTTAGAGACAGGTCGGTAACTGGCGAGGGCATCCACATCTAAAGATGGTTTCTTTAGCAGGGGGTGCACCACAGCCTCCTTGAGACTGGGCGACAAACTCCCCTGCTGCAAGGACGCCTTCACTACCCTCGCCAGCACCGTCCCCAATGTCTCGCTAGAGGCTTTCACCAACCAGGACAGGCATGGATCAAGTTCATAACAAGTGGCCCTGACAGACCCCAAGACATCCGCCGCATCGGCCGGCGTCACTTCCTGAAACTCCCCCTATAAGGATGGACCAAACGGGGCCTCCATCACCTCGCACTCTCTACCTACTGCCCCTAATCCAGTGGCAAAGTCACTCTGAATCCAAGCGATCTTGTCTGCAAAGTAGGTGACAAACTCCTCACAGTGGGCCTGGGACAAGTTCCTGTCCAGGTGGAGCGAGGCCGAACTAACCAACCCCCGCACCACCCGAAACAGCTCCGCTGGACGTGACTTCGCAGATGCTATGAGAACAGCAAGGAACTCCTTCCTTGCTGCCCTCACAGCCTCCACATAGGACCGCAAATGGGCCCTATGGAAAAGTTGGTTGGAGTCAGAGCGAGTCCAACGCCAGCATTGCTCTAGCCTCCTGCCTACTTGCTTCATACACTGCAACCCCTCGGTAAACCAAGGGGCTCTGAAGTGATGAGACTGAGGCAGAGGGTGTCTTGGAGCCACCCTGTCTATGGCCTCCTCCAGCAAGGTGTTCCAACACTGGACCAGCTCATCGATAGAGTGACCATCCAGGTCCAAGGTTAATTCCCTCAGGGCTTCCTGGAACCACTGGGGTTCCATCAGCCTCCAAGGGCAGACCATCCTTACTGGTCCTTTCCCCTTCTGGAGGGGGTGCGCAGAGAGACTGGCCTGAAGGAGATAATGGTCTGTCCATGACAAGGGCACTGCTGTAAACTCCCCCACAACAGGACCCCCTGCCTCAAGGCCAGAACTGAAGATCAGGTTGAGGGTGGGTCGGGCAGATAACCTCCTGGGAAAAATCCATGGTTGCCATGGTGGCCATGAATTCTCACTCTGGACTGAAAAGGCCGGCATTGGCGTGAACGTTGAAGTCCCTCAGGAACAAGGTCCTAGAGGATCCCAACATCACCTCTGAGGCCAGCTCTGCTAGAGCAATCAGGGATGCTGCTGGACAGGAAGGGACCCGATATACCAGCACCACCCCTAGCTTCCCCCAGTCAAATCAAACACCACATGAAGGGCCTCAATACCCACAATCTCCAGAACTGGATACCTCCTAACAGGCCAGTCCTCTCTAAAAATAACTGCTACACCACCTCCCTGGGCATCTGTGCGGGGCTGATGCTGCACGGCGTACCCAGCCGGAATGAGATCCACCAGATTGCTGGGGACCATGCCCTTAACTTCTTCAGAGTACAGATATTGGCCCTCCCAGTTAGGAACAAAAAGTGAGGAAATCTCTTGATACTCCCCTCTGCAGAGCACCCACACTAGGATCAG
>QEPC01006354.1:110081-190019 GCA_003113815.1 Sphenodon punctatus
GAACAGGAGAGGGGACAAAACAGAACCCTGCAGAACCCCACACAAGAGGTCTCGGTAGGATGAAAAATAATTACCGCGCACCACTCGCTGAGTTTTCCCAGTCAGGAATGAGCGGAACCGTACAAGAATGATCCTGCCCACCCCCGCATTGTCCCACAGGCGCGCCACCAGCATCTCATGGTCAACGGTATCAAATGCTTCCGAAAGATCTAACAGGACCAATAGGGTTGAACGACCCTAATCCTTCTCACGGCAGAGATCATCCACCAAAGCCACAAGTGCTGTCTCAGTGCCATGACCCGGATGAAAGCCAGACTGAGAAGGATCAAGATAACTGATGTGGTCAAGATGCTCCTGGAGATGTCAAGCCACTACCCATTAAAAAACCTTCCCTAAAAAGGGAAGGTTAGAGACAGGCTGATAGCTGCCAGGGGAGTCAACATCAAGCAATGGTTTCTTGAGAAAACCACAACCTCCTTGAGGTAGCTCGGCACTCTGCCCTCCCGAAGGGCTGTAGTAGTTCACTGGAGGTGGCCACACCTTGGCCACACCTTGGCCCATAGATGACTAATGGGGGGAACGGTATGGGGGACATGTGGGAAAGATGTGTTTCCCCATATTTTTGGAAGCCCTACAGAACACCTGCCCTTCTCCTGTGCTGCCACCCCACCCCCACTATCAACAGTTACCAGTCGTCTATGCTCTGCCCTCCCTATGTACCGAGGGAATAGCGGCTTTCTGGACAGCTAATCCTAGCAAGTCACATGCGGCAGCACAGCAGAGTGTGTGTGTGCTGCCAGGTGCTGCCATTAGGTGTTGGGGTAGTGATCTGTGCCAGTGATACTCTGAGGAGGGGGGTACAGGATATGGGTTTGTTATACCTGGCCTATGCCCCCTCTCTCCTATCTTAAAGGATTCAGGCGCAGAGTTGAATAAGTCATTACATTTCCATTGCATTTGGGGATAGCATTTTGTTGGAATACCCAAAGAGGAGTCCTCTCATAAGGCAAAAGAATCCAAAACTGGCATGCGTAGCTGATCCGGTCTTGAAACTATCCCAGGTTGATTAGATTTGCCTATACTCATACTTTGTAGACCCCTCATTTGCATTATTTTAATCTTTCCCAACATTTCAACACACTTTCATCTTGTGTCACTCTTAATCCAGAGCCACTGTGCACAGGACAAATCCGTCAGCAGGTGTCTTAAGCTATTTTACCCTTGGTCACTCATATCTATTACGGCCATTTCTTATCTCTCAAGTCTTGCTTTGTTATTTTTTAAATTCCTACAGTCAGAGCTGTGTTTCTTTTCAGTAAGGAGGTTAAACAGCTTCCCTGAGGCATGCCATGGCTACTGATTAAGGATGGCTGCTTCTTCTACATGGAAACAGGAAAAACCATCAGGCTGGCTTCAGAGGTTGTAGGACAGGACAAAAAGCCAATGGGCCACCAGAATAGGTTTTTCTCCCACTCCCTTCCTGAGGCCAGTTTGTGTAGAAGTCCTATTTCCTGCACTCTCTGCAGTAATTATTAGGGGTGTGAAGAAGGCTCCTCATTCTTGTTAATTTTTAATTTCATTTACAAAACCCTCATTTTCAGGGATTTTCATAAACAAAATGTTCTGTTTTTTAATTGTTTTCTTTAAATTAAAAAGATATATTTTTAAAAATTGCTGTGCATGCAGAAATGGTCACTGGGCTGTTCTGTGCATGCACATCCTTTTCTGAAAGGGTGCTGGCACCATGTGTTCCAGTTTGGAAAAGGTCAGCCAGTCTGCACAAGCATAGGCCAGCTGCCCTTTCCCAAAATGACACTGAGGTTCCCAGCACCATTTTTTAAATGGACACACATGCACAGAATGGCCCCAGCACCATTTTGCATGTGTGCAGTGATTTTTGTATTATTATTATTTTTTTAAAATACAAATAATTTTAAAAATACAAAAATCATGGTGCACACACAAAATGGCTGCCAGACCATTCTGCACATGTGCAGCCCTATGCCAAAATGGCGCTGACACTACTGGTGCCGTTTTGGTAAAGGCCTGTGCATGTGCAGAATGGTCTGGCAGCTATTTTGCACATACACATGATTTTTAAAATTAATTTTTAGTAAAATAAAAAGGAAAAAAGTGAAAATGGGAGGGTCATTTTAAAAAGCTCCAGAAAATGAAGTGTTTTTTGGTAAATAAAAACAAATACTAAAATGAAAATGGTAGGGGTGCCTGCTGCCCACCCCTATTAGCTCGTTGTTCAGGCTGAGAACCTAAGCTGGCACAGGCAGTTATTTAGTGTAGGAGAGTCGATGAGAAGGGAAGTCAATTATCTGGCCAACCAGGAACGTCCCTCAGATAGCCATGAGTCCAGCATTAGCCTTCAGTTCCTGCAGCTGTCCAGAACTGCCTCTATGGTGGTAAGACTCCAGGCTCTGTCCATCAACTCTAGGTTCCAGGTCTGCTGGGACCTCAGGCTCCAATATATCATCACATTCATTAGTAAAATGTGTTCCTGATACGTCTCTCCCAGTTCAGGACTAGCCTTAGGATTTTAGCACCCCTTGGCAACTGAGGCTGCCATCCCCACCCCCTGAAGCTCTGGTGTGCGTGCGAACTTCTGTCTGAGGCAGGGAGGGAGATAATGGTGGTGCCCAACACAGAAGCAGTCTCTTCCTCCGCACTCAGCACCAATACAGAATGCATTTGTGGGGGCCTTGTTGGCAGAATGGGGCTTCCCCAGGTGGGGATGGATGGTGCTCCCTTCCAGGCTTCAGGTGGCAGGGGTGAGGCAGTGTGGTGGTAGCAGCAGCAGGGGAGGAGGTGCTGTGATCATGTGGGCATGGGCTGAGAAAAGAAGTTACCAACCCCCCAAAAACCTCCACTTCCCCCAAAAAATCTACTGGCCTAGGCAGGTGCCTATGTTGTCTACCCCTACGTCTGACTCTGTCCCATTGGTGTGAAGCAGGAGCAACTCTATTGACATCACTGGAATTATACTGACTGATGTGAGAGAAAATTCGGGGAAGCAAAGTAGAGTTCACACCAGACAAACCTACCTTTGCTTTCATCTTTCAGCATCCTGAATTCATTGTATTTATCTCTCTCTTCCTCAGAGGCAGCTTTAGGGATAGGCAACATCGGTGACTGCCTGTAAGGGGTACAGGGGGAGGGGTATCTGGGTCACTCACAGGCAGGCATGGGAGGTTGGGGCACAGGTCAGGATTAGGGCCAGTACTGGGGCGAGGGCAAGGGATAGAGGGCAGGACTTGCAACAAGGACTTGGGCTAGGAGACAGGACCGGCCCTACTGTGGGGTGGATCAGGGCGCCTGCCCTGGGTCCCACTCCTGGTCTGACAGTGGCCGGGAGCTGGGGACCCCGAGTACGGGGCCCCAGGCCAAGTCTGACTCAATTCCAACTGACAGGCAGTGGAGGGGGCCAGCAGGAGTGAGGGAGAGGCAGAGGCCCTGACTCTCCCACACTCTGTGCCCCTCCCCACACTGCCCATCAGTCTCGGCCAGAGGAAATGTGGGAGAGGTGTGGCCTCTGACTCTCCCTCATCCCCCCTGGCCGAGACAGCCAAGCAGCGGAGGGGGCCAGACAGCGGAACCTCTGGTGGCACCGGCAGGCAGCACAATGGCAGATTTAATCTGCTGCCGCATGCCCGACTAGCCTGAGACTCTGAGCCCGGTGCTGGGCCCAGGCCAGCAGCGGCGGATCAGGTAAGTGATCTGATGGCTAGGCTTGGGGATGGGTGGAGGGAGTGCCCCTCCACCCGTCGCCGAGCTCAGGCCCGGGTAGTGTGCTGCCCCCAGACCGAGCTGGGGAGCGCCCCCTGAGCCAGGGAGCGTCCCTAGGTCCACTGGAAGAATAGGGCCCCACCTTTGTTCCCTGCCCTGGGCCCTGCATACTCTAAGACCAGCTCTGCTAGGAGGAAGAGCAAGAGAGGAAATGAGAATTGTGAGAGTTAGCAAAGCAGAGGGGTACCAGAGGGGGGGCAAGACTAGAGAAGGAGCAAGGCCAGAGGGAAACACAGGAATAGGAAGGGGAGAAAGACTGGAGTGGGGGAAGAGAGAAGAAAGAGTAACAAGGAACAAGAGAGCCAGGCTAAGGGGGGGAACGAGGAAGCAGCAACAAGAAGCAAACCTGGGTCCAACGCAGGGGAGGCAAGACAGGAGACAAACACAAGACTATGGGTATTTTCATATGGATGTGGGGATGCACAACCCTGGAGCAGGTCTGGGGGTGCCCACGTCTGCCCATTTGCAACCATGACTGGGTGCATTGCAAATAGACCCAGTGGTTGCCGAGGCCCATAGTCCGCCTCTGCGTCCCCCTCTCCCCCCCCCCACCATGTGTCATGAGGCAGGAATGACACTGGTAAGTTAAAATATATTTATTAGGCTTGCATCTGCCTGGATGCTTCTAGTACCTCCTTCCTCTGGCATCTTGGCACACAAACCCTGAGGCTGTCTCTTCTGGTTGTCATGCTTAGGAGGCCTCTCCCACTTAACTCCTTCCATTACATCCCCCCCCCCTTTATTCTTTTATTCTTATTCTTATTCCCAAACAAACAAACTTGTTTGGTGTCTCATAGATTGCAGTGGCAAGAGGTTATGAGCACATGGCCACACTGAGTCCCATCTTTACCACTGTCTCACTGGAATACATAGTGTTTTCGATAGCCTGGAGCTTTGAGTGGGTGACCTGCCCATGATCATCTGACAGTGTCATTTATTTCTTGCTACTGGTGAGCTAGCATTTCCTCTCTGCTCCCACTGGATTCGTTGCCCCCTTGTTCTGGTTCTGTTGGGTCAACTGTATCTTCCAACATCTCCACTGCCTTGTCCTGTGCTTGCACAGGCTCCCATCATACCCGAAGGTGTCTGTGATTACTTTTTATCGTTCTCCACTCCTGTGTAGTGACCTCGTATGATTTGGGTGCCACCATTTTGTTAACCACCCTTTTGGACCAGTTCATCTGGTTTCTCTCAAGAGGTTGCATCCACACTGGGGTGCCACTAGCTAGTGTCGGAAGGTCCCATGCTGTGTGATTGTAGTAGCATGCCTGTCTGTGTTGGGCATTTTCTAGATTAGAGCTATGACTTGCATTTACTTTGGGCTGTAGCAGTTCACTGGAGGTGGATAGGAGGGTTTTTGTTCAGCACCCCATTAGGGCCTGTGTTGGACTGAGGTTGCATCCCTGTGTCGGTGTATTGTGGTGATCAAGAAAAGCTAGGTAGGGTTTGGATCCCATTGTTGCAGCTCTGAAGAGCAGTCTCTTGGCTGTTTTGATGGCAGATTCTACCTTTCCGTTACTCTCTGGGCATTCTGGTGATGAGGTAATGTGGTCAAATTCCCACTGCGTGGTGAAAGTTTTGAATTCCTCTGAGGCAAATTGGGGTCCGTTATAACTCACAAGTATGTCAGGGATGCTGTGTCTGGCACAGTGTGACTTTAATTCCTTGGATCTTGTGTCTATTAATCTATCGATTTTCCAGAAGTTGGAAAAGTAGTCAATGGTGATTAGATATTTGTCAGGAAGCGGCCCGGAGGGATCGCTGCGGCGTCGGCTCGGGCTGCTCGTGCGGGTTAAGGGGGCGGAGTAGAGCACGGCCCAGGACGTTGGTAGGGCCACGCCCCCTTCCACACGCCGTCGGGCACGCCTAGCACGCCCTGCAGGGGGCGGGGGAGGAGGAGCCTCACGTTGATCCCGGAAGTGAGGGGAAGGATAAATAGTGCCGGCGGGGCTTGGCATCCCTGCCGGTAATCGATTTCGAGAGGCTGGCCCCTGGATTCCCTGAACCCTTTGAGAGCTCGACTGTGAGACTGAGAGTGTGTGACAGAGAGTGAGAGACTGAGTCCCTATCCTGATCCTGAGAGAGTGCGGTGAGTGTGTGTTAACCCTGTCTACCCCTGAGAGCAGAGTGGTGTGTTGTGATTTCCTTGGAGGTGACCTCTTTCACACGAGTAGGATTTCCATTAGTGTATCCCTCGCTCCTTGCCCCATACCCTTTGGATTGCAAGCCCCTTCTCCCTTCTCCCTGAGTACCCCTTGTCCCTGTGTCCTGCACCCCTTTCCTTGGCCTCTCTCCTTCCCCCCACCTGTGGGCACGATCCTGGGCCCAAGCAGTTCCCTGAGAGAGTGTTTCCAGTGTGTACCCTTTCCCTTTCCCTTGGGGCAATTGGCTTGCTCACAGAGTCCCTATGATGAAAAGGGTTGCCTTCCATTAACGAGGGAAAGCCCACCCTACAACCTGAGGGACATTATTACTGGAGGGTGTTACATTCGTGAGAGCAAGCCGCCCTATTATTCCTTGCGTGAAAGTGGTAGTCTCCCTGCCCTGAGGCTTGGCCCCACGACCTTTTCCTCCTTTCACCTAGTGCCAGCGACAGAATTACCGGCACCCCTCTTTTCAAGAGGTACCCCTTTTTTCACGACCTTGAATATGGCCTCCGAAAAACAGATTCAGGAGCTCATACTTTCTGTCCAATCCCTCACCATGGAGGTACAAGACCTCCGGGAGGAAAACAAGGAGTTGCGGACCCGGTGCCAAACCCTCCAGGAAGAAAGGGCAGTAACCGCAATGGAGGAAGGAGAAAGCCCTAAGGGGGCCTCGGGCCCCATGCATTCTCCATCTTTTCCCCTTGCTCCTTTCCCGCGGGAACCTAAGGCCCCCCGCCCTGATAAATTCTATGGGGATCGGAAGGCATGTCAGGGGTTCTTGGCCCTATGCAAACTGACCTTCCAAACTCAACCCCTGACCTACAATACTGATCAAGCTAAAATAGCATACATTGTGGGGCTTTTGGGGGGTACAGCCCTAGATTGGGCTACCCCCCTCCTCGCCGCCGATGATGCACTGCTGCAGGACTATCAAGGGTTCTTGAAGCAGTTTCTCTTTTTGTTTGATTACCCTCATAGAATGAGGGATGCCGAACAAGCCATATTACATCTACGCCAAGGACGAACACCACTGCTGGATTATATTACGCAGTTTAGGAAACTTGCTTTCGACCTTGGCTGGAGTGATTCAGCCCTGCGCGTTATGTTTCGGCAGGGCTTGAATGATGATATAAAGGATCAGTTGGCTTGCTTTACCACGTCCCCAGAGACATTGGAGGACATGGTTAGCGTCTCCCTTCAGATTGATGAACGCCTGACCGAGCGGAGGCGAGAGAGACGTAGGGATCAGGGTAGGGGAAGCTGGGTATCAAAGGGACCGTTTAGTTCCCCCCCAGTACCCAAACCTTCCGAGGAGCCTGAGCCTATGCAAATCGGGGCAGTAAGGGGTCCCCTTTCTCCTGAGGAAAAGGAGCGGCGACGCCGATTGCGTCTCTGTTTTTATTGCGGGGCTAATACCCATTTCTCCCGTGACTGTCCCGCTAGGCCATTCCGGGATAGGCCTTCGGGAAACGCCCAGGACCGGGAGTTGGGGGGAACCTCCCGGTAAGAACGATTGCCCCTTTACTACAATTGGGACCCCCAAAAACCTTCATTCATCAACTCCGTATCCCCCTTTCCCTCCAATGGACCAAGAGCAAATCCCTTATAGTTTGGGCCCTGGTAGATTCCGGGGCATCAGGGAACTTTATGGATTCTACGTTTGCTCACTCTCAGGGAATTCCCATTCAAACGCGACCCTCGATAGAGGTAGTCCAGACAATTGATGGGTCCCCTTTATCCTCCGGCCCCATCCTGACCCGCTCCTCCTCGGTTCAGTGTGTGTATGGGTCCCATAGGGAGATGTTAAACTTTGATATCATTGCCTCTCCCCTATTCCCCCTTGTTCTCGGTTATCCGTGGTTATCTGTTCATAACCCTAGTATTAATTGGGTTTTGAAAACGCTCCATTTCCTTTCCCCCTCCTGCCTCCCTCACCAGATCCCCTCACCCTTGCGCTCGACTTCGGCCGTAGTAACTAGTATCACCCATGCAGAGAATCAGATACCTTTTCAATACCTTGATCTTTCTACTGTATTCAGTAAATGTGAAGCAGCGGAACTCCCTCCCCATCGCCCATACGATTGCCCCATAGACCTCATTCCCGACAGTGAACCCCCGCACGGTCGTATTTATAGTTTATCCCCTAGCGAAACGGAGACCCTTCGTACATACATTAAAGAAAACCTGGCTAGGGGTTTCATTCGACATTCCATTTCCCCCGCGGGGGCCCCTCTTTTCTTTGTACCAAAAAAGGAAGGCGACCTTCGCCCTTGTATTGATTATAGGGGTCTAAACCTTATCACTATTAAAAATAGATATCCCCTTCCCCTTATCCCTGAACTCCTGGGGAAGTTGCAAGGCGCCCAAATTTTCACCAAACTCGACCTCCGGGGCGCCTACAACCTGGTTAGGATCAGGGAGGGGGATGAATGGAAAACCGCCTTTCGTACCCGGTTTGGACACTTTGAGTATTGTGTTATGCCCTATGGTTTGGTCAATGCACCTGCTACGTTTCAGCACTTTATCAATGATATTTTACGGGACCTATTAGATGTTTATGTCATAGCCTATCTCGATGACATCTTGATCTTCTCTAATTCCCTAGAAGAACATATCCCACATGTCCAGACGGTCTTGAAGCGATTGTTGCAACATCGGTTATATTGCAAATTGGAAAAATGTATCTTCCATGCTTCCTCTGTCCCTTTCCTGGGCTTTATTATCTCATCCCAGGGAATTCATATGGACCCGAGCAAGCTCGAAGCCATTAACAAGTGGCCAGCACCTACCACTGTGAAAGCCTTGCAGCGATTCCTGGGAAGTGTGAACTACTACCGCCAATATATTCCCAGGTATGCGGATCTGACCAAACCCCTTACCGGATTGCTGAAGAAAGGAGTTACTTTTGTATGGGACCTGGCTCAGCGCAACGCCTTTAGCCTTTTGAAACAGGCCTTTATGTCGGCTCCCCTCTTACAACACCCTGATGTAACCCAGCCATTTGTCATAGAAGCTGATGCCTCAGATGTAGCAATCGGAGCAGTGTTGACCCAGGTCACTTTCCCTTCTGGCGATCGACTCCCCTGCGCCTTCTACTCGCGTCAGTTGACTCCAGCCGAACGTAATTATCCTATCTTCGATAAGGAATTATTGGCCATCAAGGCGGCGTTTGAAGCCTGGAGACATTTCCTAGAGGGGGCTCCCCATCCTGTATTAGTATATACAGATCATAAGAATTTAGCCTACCTCCAGTCTGCCCGTATTAATAATGCCAGACATGCGAGGTGGGCTTTATTTTTCGCCCGATTTCAGTTCTCCATTCAATATCGCCCCGGTACCCAAAATACTATGGCCGATGCCCTGTCTCGGTACCATACTCCCTCCGGGAGCGATATTGATTTACATGGACCTATCTTAGCCCCTAAGGTTTTTGCGGCAACCCTGCCCTCCTTGACCCAACTAAAGGCATGGAGTAAAAAGGAGCAACCTCAATCAGGATACTCCCACCAGCATGGACTGTATTATAACAATGGTAAAATTGTCATTCCTTCCCGATGGAGACCCCACATCATGTGGGCTCACCATGATTCCCCCCTTGCAGGACACCCTGGCCGCCAACGTACTTTTGAGCTAATCCACCGCTCGTTCTGGTGGCCATCCTTGCGAAAAGATGTAGATCGATACGTTTCCGGATGCGTGACGTGCGCCCGTATCAAGACCCCACGCACACTTCCGGTAGGATTACTACAGTTAACAAATGAACCTAAAGGACCATGGCAGAAAATTGCAATGGACTTCATCGTTGGTCTTCCATCATCCAAAGGTAACGACACTATACTAGTTGTAGTGGACTACTTTACCAAAATGGGGCACTTCATCCCCTGCAAGGGAGTACCCTCAGCCCCTGTGACGGCACAACTCCTTCTTAGGGAAGTAATACGTCTTCATGGACTTCCGAAGGAGATAGTATCCGACAGGGGTCCCCAATTCATCACCCGCTTTTGGAAGGCGTTTTTCTTGTTGGTACAGGTGAAACTTAGCCCCACAACAGCCTATCACCCCCAGGCTAATGGGCAGGTTGAGCGAACTAACCAGCATATAGAGCAATATCTCCGGTGTTTCTGCAACTTTCTGCAAGACGATTGGGCGGATCACCTGCCCCTTGCGGAATTTACGTACAACAATGGACTTAATGCCTCTCTAGGTAACTCCCCGTTTTATGTGTCCTATGGTTTTCATCCCCCGCTTTGTCTTCCAGAGGCGCCCCGGGCAATGGTCCCTGCTGCTGGTGCCGTGGTACAGGAAATCCATAAGATCCAACACGTTGCCCTGCGCCATCTACAACAAGCTCGATCTCGGTATAAAACCACCGCAGATAAACGAAGGCTCCCCGAACCTTCCTTTAAGGTAGGGGATCTCGTTTGGGTAAGGAAACGCCATTACCCTTCCTTGCGTCCCTCCTCCAAACTTGATGACGCCTATATGGGCCCCTTCCCCATTACCCGCCAATTGAATAATGTTACCTATACTGTCGGTTTGCCCTCCCATATGCGAATTCACCCCTCATTTCACGTTTCACTACTAAAGAGGGCTATTAAACCTTCCTATACCACACAACGGGGCACCCCTGCCCCCCCTACCTTGCTACCTGTGGATGAGGAATACGAGATCCGTGATGTTTTAGACTCTCGTTTCTCTGGTTCACGTCTCTATTATTTGATAGATTGGAAGGGCTATGGGCCTGCGGAACGTTCTTGGGAACCTGCGGCCAGTGTTCATGCCCCCCGCCTCCTTCGGAGGTTCCACCTTCGACACCCCTCCAAGCCTGGGTTGCGGACCTCGGTGGGGGGGGGCTTGGACGGGGGGGTACTGTCAGGAAGCGGCCCGGAGGGATCGCTGCGGCGTCGGCTCGGGCTGCTCGTGCGGGTTAAGGGGGCGGAGTAGAGCACGGCCCAGGACGTTGGTAGGGCCACGCCCCCTTCCGCACGCCGTCGGGCGCGCCCAGCACGCCCTGCAGGGGGCGGGGGAGGAGGAGCCTCACGTTGATCCCGGAAGTGAGGGGAAGGATAAATAGTGCCGGCGGGGCTTGGCATCCCCGCCGGTAATCGATTTCGAGAGGCTGGCCCCTGGATTCCCTGAACCCTTTGAGAGCTCGACTGTGAGACTGAGAGTGTGTGACAGAGAGTGAGAGACTGAGTCCCTATCCTGATCCTGAGAGAGTGCGGTGAGTGTGCGTTAACCCTGTCTACCCCTGAGAGCAGAGTGGTGTGTTGTGATTTCCTTGGAGGTGACCTCTTTCACACGAGTAGGATTTCCATTAGTGTACCCCTCGCTCCTTGCCCCATACCCTTTGGATTGCAAGCCCCTTCTCCCTGAGTACCCCTTGTCCCTGTGTCCTGCACCCCTTTCCTTGGCCTCTCTCCTTCCCCCCACCTGTGGGCACGATCCTGGGCCCGAGCAGTTCCCTGAGAGAGTGTTTCCAGTGTGTACCCTTTCCCTTTCCCTTGGGGCAATTGGCTTGCTCACAGAGTCCCTATGATGAAAAGGGTTGCCTTCCGTTAACGAGGGAAAGCCCACCCTACAACCTGAGGGACATTATTACCGGAGGGTGTTACATTCGTGAGAGCAAGCCACCCTATTATTCCTTGCGTGAAAGTGGTAGTCTCCCTGCCCTGAGGCTTGGCCCCACTACCTTTTCCTCCTTTCACCTAGTGCCAGCGACAATATTGGAGTGGACTTTTTCGCATTCCAAGAAGAACAATCTTCTCCCATGGACTGTCCAGAACGGACGATCATGCAGCCATGGTGTTTCTTTCTGTTGATGGTTGTCATTTGACCTGCATGCCTCACAGCGTCTTATAAAGGCTTGAAGCTTTGCTCCCATTCCTGGCCAGTGCACACAGTCTGTCCCTGGCTCTGCAAAGGCAACTCTCAGTGCTGAGGTGTGATGTGTGTATCTTTTTCATGACTGTGTTACGTAATGCAGATGGGATGATGAGAGTCAATCCCCTGTATAGCATCCCACCTTGCACACTCTGCTTAGTTCTGCAGTGGAAATGGGGATCTGTGCTTACTGGCATTTTGACTTTGTCCACTAGCCAACCTTTAATTATTGTGTTTTAAAGTGTTTGTAGTATCATATCTTGTTCAGTGGCTTCCTTGAGTTCCTGGAGCTTGTCTTTCTTAATCAGTAATAATGGAGCATATTAATTCACTCAATGTCCTCATCCCCATGTGTTTCTGGTCCTGTGACATAAGCTCTGCTGAGTGTATCTGCTAGTACAAGAGTTTTTCCAGGGCAGTACCTGATTTGTATATCATATTTTTGTAATCTCATCAGCATTCTCTGCAACCGTATTGGAGTCCTCAGCAGTTCTTGCCATGATAGTGTCGAGAGGTTTGTGATCCGACAGCACTGCCACCGGGTGTCCAAACATGTATTTGTGGAAGCATTCCACTCTGAAGACCACTACCAATAGCTCTTTTTCGATTTCAGCATAGCCCTGTTCTCTGTCTGATAGTGCCCAACTAGCATATTTGATGGGTTTGTCCTGTAGCAGAACTGCACCCAGGTCCTTCTCCGAAGCATCACATTGTAGGACTAACCATTGCCCTGGTTGGTAGTATTACAAGACTGGTGCTTTTGTAAGTAACTCTTTGATCCTGAGGAAGGTTTTCTGTTGAGGTTCTCCCCAATTCGATGTGATGTTTTGTTTAGTCAATTGGCATATTGGTTCTGCCTCCCTGGGTAAGTGAGGGCAGTATTTTGAGAGGTAGTTGTCCATTCTAATTAGTCATTGTACCCCTTTTACATTGACAGGTGGGGGCATTTCTACGATTGCTTCTACATTGTGTCCAATGTATGTAACTTAACGCTGCTTTAACCTCATCTTGTCAAGGCTGAGTTTGACATTTCTGTCTCTGCATTGCTCCAGGAATTATTCCAGTTTCTCATCATGGTCCTGTTCAGGTTCCATGTTGTTTTCACCTTCCTCATAGAGCTCTGGCTGAGGATGTCATCTGAGATCACTTTAACGCTGGCAATCCCTCCAAGGCTTGGTGAAATCTTCTCTGGAAGATCCCCGGAGATGGAGAGATGCCCATCGGGAGACAAAGCCACTCTAACATCCAAAGGGTGTTGTGAAGGTTGTGAGTTTGCTGGATTTTTCATCCAATCGAATGTCCCAAAACCCATCTCTTATGTCACAGACCATGAACAGGCGAACTTTGGCTAATTTTGGCAAGACGTCTTCAATAGTGGGTAATAGATAATGTGCCAGTTTCAGTGCCTTGTTCGGTGGCTTAGGGCCTATGCAAATTCATAACTTGCCTAACGGATTCTTCACCACTAGTATGCTGCTTACCTGTGGGGTATTGGAGTCCTCTATTGTAATTATGCTTCGCTTGCACAAGCTCACTAGTGCTTTCTGGACTGGTTCCTTGAGCACTACTTGTATCTTCTTCCATGGTAGGCACAGTAGAGACACCTCTGGATCAATTTCTAACCACTCCTTCCCTTTGAGGCAACTATCCCCTCAGAAGACATCTTTGTATTGTTCTAGGACTGTGTCCATGGTCCATACTGTTGTCCTTTGCTGGAGAGCATGTATGAAGTTGTGGTGTTGCACCCACATTAAAGTCATCATCTGGATTGCCTTGAATCCCAGCAAAGGTTGCTGGTCTTGCCCCTCCACTACAATGAACACCAGTTTGTAGCTTTTCCCATTCTTTGGGTTCCGGACTGTGATGGTGCATTTTTCAACAGGTTGCAGATGGCTCTTATTGTACATGATCAGGGAGCTGCTGCATTTCCTAATTTCCATGTTTGAGCTAAGCTTCTCTCATGGGATTACATTGTAGGATGCCCCACTGCCTAGCTGAAATCGTTTCAGCTTGTCTCCTGTGTGCATTGCTGACAAGATAGCTCCTGGCTTTGCGCCTTCTAGTGCTCTCATGTGATGCTGGTGAGGGATCAGCACGATAGTAATTACTTCTGTGTCATCCTCACTGTCTAACATGACTGTCTCTTCCTCTTCCTGCAGGAACTGCATGGGGTTTTCCCGCTGCGTTGCTCTACAAATGCTCCTAAAATGCAGCTTGTTGCACACACTGCAGTGCTGTCCAAATGCTGGAAATTTTTCTTTTAGTGGCTCGTGTTGTTTCCCGCAAAAGGTGCACCACCTTCTGTGCTGAGTTCCCCACAGGCGCATTTTGGTTTCCTTCTCAGACTGCCTCTGTCTCACCGCATGCACCGCGTCTGGTGCTTGTGCTCCCAGGAATTTCATCCGTGCTTTGGCAGCTTCTGCAGCATGGGCAATGTCCAGGCATTTTTTCAGTGTCAGGTCATTCTCATGGAGTAATTGCTTACAGAAATGTCCTGGCTCCCACACATGATCCTGTCTTTAAGGATCTTCTAGCTCTCCAAACCCACATGTGTTGGCTAGGGCCCTCAGCTCTGTCACGTAAGTCTCCAAGCCTTCGCCCTCCCGCTGGTCCCTGGTGAAGAACTTGTAGCATTCCACAGTCTCATTGCATTTGGGTGTGCAGTGAGATTCTAGAGAGTTTATGACTGCCGGAAAAGGGGAGGCTGGGGTCACTTTCAGGCTAATGGATACGTTCCTGCCTTGGGGTCTGATAAGGTCAAATAGCAGATTTATCTTTATGTATTCTTCTGCCTCCATCATGGCCAGATCCGTGTACAGCTCAAATTCCTGCTTCCACCGTGCCCAGGCCTGCCCCAAGTTTTGATATGCAAAATCCAGGGATGCGGGTGGCTTCAAGGAATGCAGCATGTTGCTCTGTTTCTCAAGCTCCTTCAGGGACTGACCAGCTAATCTCTGCCACCATGGGTGTTTTTACACACACATTTTGTAACATCCCTAACTTTCTGTGTGTCTAAATCACTCACCCAGATCTTAAACATCTGGCTCTTTGAACTTCTGCATAGAACTTCTTCCAGAACTTTTGTGTATAAAAAGTTCTCCTGGTAAACTGCTTTGCTCCAGGAAGCTGTGGTCACTTGGTTTCCATGGCAGCCTGTCACGTCTACAGTGTGTAAAAACATATCCGGAACTTACTTGTGAACTTGCAAACCCAGAAAATTGAAAAATCCGGAACTTTAAGGTGTGTGTAAAAATGGCCCATGTGTCATGAGGCAGGAACGACACTGGTAAGTTAAAAAAATAAGGACTACTTTATTAGGCTTACATCTGCCTGGAGGGCATGCAGGAGGCTGCTGCTCAGCTCACAGTTCCTCCTTTCTCTGGCGTCTTGGAGTGCAAACCCTGTGGCTGTCTCTTCTGGTTGTCACGCTTAGGAGGCCCCTCCCGCTTAACTCCTTCCACTACACCCCGCACCATGGAGTTGCAGGCAGATCATGGCCATCCACTGAGCAGACAAACAGCAGCCCTGCCTCTGGCCACTGTCCTAGGGTTGGGGTGTTCACTCTGCTGGTGGTGTTCTGGGATGTTTGACCACAAGGAGTATGTTGTTCCGCCAAGCTTTCTGATGCTACCAGCAAGCCTTATTTGCTGACTGGCAGCCAACCAGTAAATTGGAAGGCAGGGCAAGGGTTGGGACAAACAAAATCAGGGCAGTTTCAAGGCTGACTAAGGCGGTTGCCATTTTGCTCATGTGCAATGACCTTTTAAATAGGAAATGGAAAGCTTGGTTTCCTAAGTTGACATTTATTTGTTAAAACATGTCAAGAGGAAGAGATCTCCCTCTCTGAAGGAAGTGGTCAAAACAACGGACAGGTATTAGCTAAGCAAGAGCCAGATACGATGCTGATTGGTTAAATTAGAGATTTTGCCTAATTTAGATTAATGGCATAAGGATAGTTAACATGAATAATCATAGTGACATGCTATATTGGGGTTTCTGTGGTCAAAGTGGTCTATAAAATCTGTCCTAAAGCTGAAGTGCTTTGCCTGCTCAAGCCAAGACCATAGATCCTTGTTCTCAGCGCCACCTCTGTATTTGGACAGCTCCTTTGACGGCAAAGTGGGACTCCTCCACTTTCATCCCGATCGTCTCCTCAGGAAGGTAAGCTGGCTGTCTCAAAGGTCATTCTTTTGGAATGGTTTTAGTATAAAACCTTCTATTTACGATTTAAGGATTTTTAGATGAATCTCCTTTCTTAATTTTTCTTTTAAGTAATAATAAGAACCAAGATTAATCACTTCATGCATTGCTGGAATATATTTCCCATTTATTTGTTCTTATTATGTGTAATCTGATTGCTACCTCTGGCAATGACAGAAACTGATTTTCTGTATTGCTAATCTATTTTAAGTAGAGCTGTTCAAATGATCTTGTCTCTTTGTTGATTTCCTGTGTGGGGAAGAGATGAACTCAGGTGACGCCTAGAATATTTTGATTGGGGACTCCCCCTCGCCCCTTAACTTTAACCACAATACACTTGAACTGGCATGTCAAATATCAAGGTATCTGGGCCTAGGCTACTACTGGGTCTGCTGATAAAACGTAAGGAGCCATTTTCAATTTTTTCCTTTGACCCCACAAAACCTAGGGCTATACCTGTAGTCCATTCAGAACCATCCTCAGAACACACTTGTTGTGACTCACACACAATTCACCCCTCCTGTCTGTCTTCACCTTCACAACCTTTAGTTTGCGAAATAAATAGCAGAAAAATTAGGAGCACCTCAGTCCTTTGTAGCTAGCACAACAACTCCACTCATGTTGCATCTTTTATTCCATCATTTTGTGTTGCAATGATTTAGAAAGCTGCCTCCTCAGAGAGATGAGACTGTGTCTGTCTTAACGCCAACAAACCAGCATGCATTATAGAAACAAAATATTATTATAGTAGGTGAAACTGTATAGCTAAAAAACAGGAGCAGGTGGACACTTTAACTAGTGTTCACTATTATCTTCTGCTACCAAGGCCATATAAGCATTAATGACCTAACATACCTTGTCTTACAATTTAAACATAATAAACCAAGTTATTGGAAAATCCATTTTGTAGACACTCATGTCATACACAATGGAAGGTATTTTTGTCCATTATCTCTTATGAACTCGAATACTCTGCAATGGAGACTTTATGTTGTTGTGAAGTGGCTGAAGCACATCTTTTCATATGTAAGAAAAATAATAATATAATAGTAACAAAGCTTTGATCTCGATGATTATGCATCGAGCACTCCTGAATGCCTGCAACAAAGTGGATATTTCCAAAATTCCTTTGAGTGATAACAAAGGGATAAATGATTCCTATGTATGAAAATCAGACTGAGAGTGAATTGTGAATGATGCAGAGATTATCTCTTTATGCCTTCTTGGGAGAGTGTTTTTAAATCTCAGAATATTATCTCGTGAGTCTGTTTGGGCAACAGGACCGCAACAGCGAGTCCAGCTCTCACCTGAATTGCCATTGAAATGACATTGTAATACAAAAAAAGGACAGGCCCCTGAGACTGTATGAAGAGAATATAAAGGCTTACATCACTTAATTATTAATATTTCACAAGAAGAAGCTTTTATATGTGAACAAAAATAATTTTTCGCTCCATCCTAGTCCCCCCTTCCCTCTGCTCAGTAAAGAGTGACTGGAACTGTCTGTCTGAATGAACATCCTGAAAGAAAGCTGTGATGGTTCTTCTGGGGCTTGATTCAAAGCCCAAAGGGGTAATTGGAAAGAGTCCCTTTGAATTGGATAAGACCTCGCATGCATTTACTGTGCAAGGTTGCACACCGAGAAACAAAACAAACATTCAACATCTCTTTTTAAAGCAGAATGAAATGCTGCCTTTGTTCCTGACTTTGGTGGGTGGTGACTGTTCAAAATTTAAATCCTTTGGTTTACCTAGGACTTTCTACATAAAGATCCAAATTCAGACAGATTGTGGCCACTTTGGAGTTTTTTTTCCATTTTGCCAATGCAACTCAGCAATAAGTGACTTGAGCCATGGAGATTTACTTTTTGTGTAAGGGAATATTCTGTTGGATTTGGGATATTGTAGAGATGTCTTTGGTGCGCCACTTTTTCCTTCAGATCTCAAAAAGAGGGACACCACATCTCATACCTCAGGGATCTCCTCGCCCTCTGTGCCCCAGAGCTGCTCCTTTGGTCTGCTGGGGGTGCCTTCTTGGAGGTCCCCCGTGTTAAGCGGGGGGCCACAATGGAGAGGGCATTCAGGGAATGGAATAAACATTTCATCTGGCTGGGAAGGGGGGGGGGGACAGGGAGCTATGTCCTGCTGGCTGGCCTCACCCGCACACTGCAGCTGGTGCACTGCCCCCACCATGATGGTCATCCAGGGATGCAGCTGCCAATAACAGGCAGTCATGTCTGGTCTGCTGGGGGTGCCTTCTTGGAGGTCCCCCGTGTTAAGCGGGGGGCCACAATGGAGAGGGCATTCAGGGAATGGAATAAACATTTCATCTGGCTGGGAAGGGGGGGGGGGACAGGGAGCTATGTCCTGCTGGCTGGCCTCACCCGCACACTGCAGCTGGTGCACTGCCCCCACCATGATGGTCATCCAGGGATGCAGCTGCCAATAACAGGCAGTCATGTCTGGCAGCCATGAAAACCCCCCACACTGGGCCGAGTTGGTGCTGAAACAAATGTACCCACCTGATTCAGCATGCTATTCAGCTGGGTGACCTTTGAGTCCAGACTGTGGAAATTCTGGGTCCAAATTTTTGGGCCAGTCACCTACCCCACAGGGGTCTGTACCAGGTCCACAATTGGGGGCCCAGAAATAAACACGTCGGGTGCGGTGCTGGTCCAGGCGGGCCATAGCCCTGTGTTCAGCAGACTCTTGGTGCCTTTGTAGATGGTTGGTAATAAACCTACCTTTAAAAATGAAAAGGTTGTGATGGGGCTCATGTCTGTCCTGGAAGTCCTGCCCCTTGACTCCAAAAGCATGGAGGGTAGTTAGAGAACCTAGTGAAGCTGCCCTACCAGGCCCCATGATCCCACCAACCCCGGTTCCTGACTCTTCTTTTCCAGCCCTTGCTTAGGACCAGATTAAACTTGATAGGCGCTGGGGCTGCAGGATGGCACCACTGCTTATTGTCAACTGCTTGGCACTGATTACCCCCAAACCTATTAGCGCAAGGATGGGGAACCTCAGTCCCGGGGGACAAATGTGGCCCACAGCAAGTTTTTATGTGGCTCCTTTCCACTTCCTGGATCTGGCCCTTGCATCCAGTTCTTACCTCCAATCACTGAAAAAATGAGCTCAAGGGAGGGGAGCAGAGATGAGGTCATGCAAACAAGGATAGGGGACAGTTCCATGGCACAGATCCATGATTTGGGTCTTCCTTTCCTTGAGTGCATCCCTTAAGCAACCTTGCCCCAACTTCTGTGCAGCCCTCGAAGCTTATACAAGTTTTCAAAGTGGCCTCTGCAAGGAAAAAGGTTCCCCACGCCTGTATTAGTGGGAGACTGGGACTGAGGTTTGTGCTTCTGCATTCATACATGGGCAAAGTCTTGCAAAGTAGCAATGGTGGTAGGCATGGAAGAGATGCTGTGGCCGAGTCCTGGCACAAATGAAGCCCTGTGGATAGCTTGTTTCTGCCATCTGCACTCAGGATAACCAGAGCCATACTCCACGAGTGAGTAGTATGTGCATGTAACAACTGACTATGGCATCATCACCTGCATTCTTCTGAACTAGAGTTTGGACATGAATGGCGGATAGATGATAGAGAGTGGATGAAAGTGACACCACGGAGATGCATTTCCATGTTGGCCCTGCAGTGATTATAGTGTAGAGTTAATAAAGACAGGGACTGATAGCTGGATAACTATCTTAGCAAGACTTCTGAGTCTAATATCCTATTCAAAAGAGATTTAGTTAGAATCTGGAACAGAAAAGATATAGGGTATTAGCAGATGTCACTGGGATGTCTTTTTCCCCCTCCCCTGGTGGGTGGGTGGGTGGGACTTCCAATGGCCAGGAATGCTCCAGTTGGAGGAACAACCAGTTTTCAGTCTCCCTTGGTCAGGGAGGGAGGGCAGGGAGCGACACATGGCTGCTTAGCACACACACCCTCACCTGCCATGACAAACATGCCGGAACGAGCCAGGACTGGGAACACATGGTCCTGACCAGCTTGCCTGTTCTGTCTTGGCCGGCTAACAGTCAGGCATGGACTGTGGGCCCAGCTCATATCGGGCCCACATTTCCTGCCCAGCTCCTATATGGCTGGGATAGGAACTGGGCCCACAGCTGGTGGGCCAGCATCATGTATGCTTTTACCCATTGATAAAATTAGTATAGACAGGTCAACAGGAAATGGCTAGTACTTTGCAGGTGAACTGAGGAATCATATTAATTACGTATTTAAAACACTTTCTAATCTTATGTACTAGGCCAGACCAGAGAATCTGGTTACAGGAATTTACTTGCTAATAGGAGGCTCAACTTGCTCTTGTTATGATAATTTTCCTAGCCTCACCTCAATGGCCAAAATGGAGGCTATTGAAAAGAAGCAATTAGTGCTTTCATTTAGAAGTTGAAAGAAAAAATCCTGGAAAAGTAATTAAATCCCATCTTCCCTAATGTAAGCAGAAGGAGAAATGATGATAAATGTTCTATCAACCATGCTGTTTACAGTATACTTTGGCAAGTGATTAATTTCTCATTTTCTTGTTATCTGTTTTAGGCTTATTGGCAGTGTCTATGACAGATGTTTTTGTTTTAAAATCATGAAGGAAGCTGAGTGATTATCCTTTCTGTGCTTGATGTGGAGCTGAAAATACCAGCGGAGTGTGAGGAAAGCAATAATATTTGTCAGTCATTGGGGAGTATAATGGCTGACAATCAGAAAATTAAAAGGGAGCTCTAGGAAGTTACTATATGAGTTCAAACATCTCATGAAATATTAACTGGGCCTTCCAAGATACACAAGTGGTCAAGATAAGTCATTGAAATAGAAAACTAATTATGATGAATGAGCACAAATTAAAAACAAAAATGTGTTTTCTGTGTAGACCCGCAACAGACCAATAGTAAATGAAGGACAACTTTCAGTCATGAGAGGAGATGAGAGTGACTTGATAGCTAGGATTTAAGCTTCTTTTTTAAAAACTCTCATCTTTGTTGTTTGTTTCATCCTGTTCCAATGGATGGTTCTTGAATCATTAGGATGTCTCTGTTTCATATATTTGCAATTTGGGCTGCCAACATCCTTCAGTAGTGAGTTTCCATATTTTCAGCCTAGACAGTGAATTATGAGAATTTAAATTTCAATCTAGATCTAAGGGTTAATCTATCATCAAAAATGTTTTATGGAATCCATAGGGCAAATCTTGGTGGTCTCTTACTAGAAAAGGATGGTCTCTTATGCTGAAGTTAAATTGTACAGTTGATATTTCCCAGCTATGATCATGCATCTATATTTGATACATCGTCTTAATATCATTTTACAAAATATGGTGTCAACCACAGGTTGGGAGCAAGCTGGACCCAGGAGCTGTTCTGTGCCTCCCCACCCTCAACTGCCTTGTGCATGCTCCATGAGGACCCCAGACGGTGGTTACCCTGGCCACGGTTTGCTCAAGCGACACCCCCACTTCCACCATAGTGTTGCAGTCACTCCTGTGACTGTTATAGGCTGCGACCACAACCTATGGTGGAGAATGCAAACCATCTGCTGTCCCCCCTCCCCCCATCAGACAAGAGGCAGCCCTGGGGACAGTGCGTTGCCCTGGTTCCTGCCAGTTTACCCCACATGGTGTGTTCTGTCTTTCTGGGGATGACACTGTGCAGAGCTGCCATGGCCCAAACGGTGAATATCTGGTGGTGGCTGCCCTTCACGCAGTTGGGTAAATCTGGGTCAATGGGGGGGAGGGGCAAGGGGTAAGACATAATAGCCATTGTCTTACAAGACACTGCTCCACGCATTTAGTGTCAACATGAGCACTTAGCATCAGTGCAAACTTCACTGAAGTAAATAGGTGTCATGCATGCACCAACAGCCAGCACTAAATACTCCAAGAACCATGCTGCTTGCCAGTGTTATCCTAAAGTCCATTTCTCAGGGTGTTAACCCATGAGATGTTGCCCCACTTTCTCCTCCATTATCCCTGGATTCACCTAGCCGTGTGTCATGGGTGTGCTGGATGTTTGCCCCAGGGCCACTTCATAAGACATTATCACTGGAAATATGGAACATATCATGCAAGCAACTCAGGGAAAGTCCCACCTCCTGTGTGTTGGGGTGGTTCACACTCAGCACCATAAAGTTGTAGCCAGCAGCCTAAGGCATTCGAGGACTAACTGCAACTCTATGGTGGATGGGGGCGTGTGGGAGGACCATGGCAGGGAGGAATACCAACCTATTTTTTGTGGTCCCGCATAGAGCCTGTTGGTGGCACATGCATGGGGATGGGGGCACAGAGTGTGACCACGGGCTCTAGAGACCTCCCCGCTCATTTGAAAACACCCAGTGTCTGCCATATGTAGTGCAGTGGCTAATGATAACCGAGTCTGGAATCAGACAAGCAATGAAGTCTTTTTGGGAGGTAACCTCCCATTAAGATGATAAGTATTAAAGAAATTGTTAAATCATGAATGATACTGTAAAATATTCAGTGAAACTTAATTCCTATCTCATGCTTTTGAGTAGACTATTAGCTAAAGAATTGGAAAGCATTTTGAAAGCTCATTACAGCTTTTAAGTGAATTGGTGCTACACGTCTTCATGTGGTCATCTTATACTATACATATATACTACACTACAGAAACTGATTTCATCAGCATTATCCACATTAATAGTAAAAGAGTTGTCTCATTGAAATAGTAGGGGGAAACTCTTGGATTAGTCATGAAATAATTTTTTTCTCGGTGTGAATAAAGATTTCATATTCTTATGGCTTGCTGCAGTATATTGCAGCTTTTCCTCATTTGCATGGTTATACCATCAGAGCTTCTAATCATCCAAGTAATCAGGGACCCGTGTTTGCTGCATTTCCCCCATTGCCACCCACATATCCCCACTCAACACAAAATGCATACTCCCAGAGAAAAATCAAAGCAGGCCTGTCTACACAAAGATTATTTCTCCTATGACACAGTGCCTCACTAGTCTGTTCTTAGCTACTTGGAGACATGAGAGCTTTTTCAGTTTCATTTGAGCAAAGCATGTGACAAAGAGGGTACTTACCGGTTTAAGCCATTTTGTAATTAAAAAAGACAGTTCCTTCCTGGTGTGAAAAAAAAAAAATGTTAACCAGTTTATTATTAGGGATGTGTGAACGTCGTTCGGACCTGAACCAAGCCAGTTCAGACGGCTGAACCAAACGCCTGAACCGAATGCTCTCAGTCCCGAACAATTCGGCCACGTTCAGAGGAGTTGGAGCAGGTTTGGGTGGGAAAAGCAGGGCTGGCAGGCCCAGGGAGGGTGGGGCAGCTGAGGAACAGATTTCCTGGCACCAAGGGTGGAGAGGCTTGGACTAGTAGCTAGCCTGCCCAATCATCATCCCTCTTTTTCTCAGACCATTGGCTTCGCAGTCTGCAATTGGCCAGGGGCTAGGCTGCATGGAGCCAATGGGGCTTGTGGTAAGGCAGGTGCAGCAAGTAACAAAATTCATTGCCCTCCCCCATTCCAATTTCTCCTGAGCTAGCCACTGATCCTGTCAGCAGGCATTTTCAGAAGTCTCCCTCTCCCAGCAGTTTGTGTTTCTCCCAATCCGTTGCCATCCTCCTCCTATTTCACCGATTTCCACACATTTACCTACATAGTTTTATTTATTTAGATTAGATTACATCTATTTAGGTGTTATTTTTATTTTGTACCTTCCCTTTGTTCTTTCTCCCTACCCTCCATTGAATCCTTCCCTCCTCCCTGTACATATTCCATCCCTGATTCCCTTCCCCTGTTTTTGGATTTATTCAGAGTAGCATTATATTGATTTCAGTTTCATTTCAGTTTTGAATTTGTACCCCTCCCTGTGTTTTGTTTGTTGTGAACTGTCTGTTTCTCCCCCAACATCCCTGTGTATATATATATAGTTAGATATTAGATATTAGATAGTTAGTATAGATGGATAGTTATAGGAGTTAGCTTAGTTATTGAGATAGATATATATTTTTTTTATATTATTTTTTAAATTTATACCCCGCCCCTCCTGCAAGCAGCCTGGGGCGGCTTCCAACAATAAAAACAGCATACATAAAAACAATCTAAAACCATCAATAACCATACAAGCAATTAAAACAGGGCTAATAAATAAACAATAAATAAATAAGGTGGGGAGCTAAAAAAAACCTTACCCCACCCTCCCCAAAGGCCTGGGCAAACAGCCAGGTGTTGCAACTTCACCAGAATGTCAACAGGCTGGGGGCCAGGCGAGCTTCCTCTGGGAGGGAGTTCCAAAGGCACGGCCCAGCCACCGAGAATGCCCTCTCCATTGTGGCCCCCCGCTTAACATGGGGGACCTCCGAGAAGGCACCCCTGGCAGTCCGAAGGAGCCACTCTGGGGCATGAAGGGTGAGGTGGTCCCTGAGGTATGAGGGGCCCAGACCATAAAGGGCTTTATAGATCAACACCAAAACCTTGAACCTGGCTCGGCATGCTATCGGCAACCAGTGCAGAGCTCGGAGCACAGGTGTAATATGCTCCCAATGGCCCGTCCCAGTCAGGAGACGAGCCACCGCATTCTGCACTAGTTGCAGCCTTCGAACCAGGAACAAGGGAAGCCCCACGTAGAGCGCGTTACAGTAGTCCGGCCTTGAGGTGACGAAGGCATGGATGAGGGAGGCCAGGTCCAGGCTGGAGATGAATGGATGCAGCCTATGCACCAGATACAACTGGCGGAAGGCAGCCTTAGCGACTGCCTCCACCTACCGCTCCAGGCGGAGGTCTGTGTCCAGAATCACCCCCAGACTCCGGACCTGCTGAGCTATAGGAGGGCGAACCCCCCCAATCAGGGGGGCCACTACCTCCCTTGCTCTCCCTACCAACATCACCTCCGTCTTATCAGGGTTGAGCTTCAGTCTGCTCTGCCACATTCATTCCACCATGGCCTCCAAACATTGGGATAGCAACGAGATAGCAGGGTCTGGGTCAGTTGAAAAGGAGAAGTACAGCTGAGTATCATCAGCTATCATCAGATAGAGATAGTGTGTAGTGATACAGTTTTACTATTTTATAGTGTGTTTGTAGGACTAGGCCTTTGTAGATATTAGATAATATTCCATTTAGTGCCATAGGTTTTAGAATAGTTAATAGCAGTTAGAGTTAGTGTAGATATACATAAGATTAGATTACACATTTAAATAAATACATTTTAAAAAGTATAAAATCTTCCTGTGCATTCTTTAGGCGGGAGAAATGGAGAAGGGAAGCAGGAGAGGCCAGTCCGCTGCCCATAAGGTGGGCAATGGGGCATGTGGCAGAGATGGCAGGGGCCATGCCAGCAGAGTGGCAGCAGGCATCATCAGCAGCCCGAGCCCATCACGACACCCCAAACTGCACAGGCCTGATTTTGCCAGTTAGGCTTCAGAGGCTACCAGCAGTGGCACTAGCCACGGTGTGGTTCGGCGGCACCTCCTGCCAGCGTCCTCCACTGCCATGCAGGGCACTGGAAGGCCTGCAGTCCAGGAGGCTGCGGTTTTGTCTGTTGCGGCTGCAGGAGCAGGTGCAAGTGCTTCAGGGTCAGATGTTCCCCCAGGGCCACCGATGTCCCCGACCCCCATTACTGAGGTGATCCCCAGCAGTCCAGGGCTGGTGGATCCCATCCCGGCTGCTAGAGGCAGGGCCAAATACTTGGGCAATGGCAGCAGGGAGAGGAGCAGAAGTAGCAGCAGCAGCAGCTATAGGGGGCACAGGGAGAGTGGCAGCAGCATGGTAGGCAGTCGATCAGCCTCAGGGTCCCAGTACTTCCCTTCGCAGGACATCACTCTGATTGGGGACAGCGAGGCAGACACTAGTCCTGCAGAGATAATGTCTGGTGCTGAGGCGATGACTATCCCTCTGAGAGCTGTGTTGCCATCATGTTCTTCCCCTCCCAGCAGTGCTGTCAGCGGTGCATCACCCGGTGCAGGCCAGAAGGCAGGAGGGGGCAAAAAATCCTCCATCTGGGTGCATCTTAAGTTGGTGGGGGTGGATGATCCCAGGGAGATGCAGTGCACTTTGTGCCAGAAGGTGGTGAAGCATGGGCATGTGCTCACCAACCTTGGCACGACTGCCATGATGAGGCACCTCAAGGGATGCCACAACACTCTGCTGCTAAGCGGGCAGGCAGGGGCAGTGGATACCAGTGGGTTCCCAACTGCAGCAGCCAGACGTCTGCCTCCATCAGCAGGCAAGTGTCCTGCTCTAATAGCTGCCTCTAGCAGCAGGAGTGGTATCACTGTTAGGGAGGATCAGCAACAGCATCAGTGCACCATGGAGGAGCTGGGGTGGGGGCAGCTGCCAAGTCCCTTGACAGCTGCAGGACGTAGAGGGTGGCGTGGCTTTCAACTGAAAGTCATGCGCATGTTGGGGGAAATGATCATGCTGGATGGGCATCCCTTCTTGGTGCCTTATTGGCTTCCTGGCCCCCCCACTTTAAGCTGCCCTCGCGCACCACCCTGAGTTGGCAGGTGGTGCCAGCCTTGTACCGGGCTTTAAAGGAGTGGATGAGGGAACAGCTGGCAAGGGCTGGGGGTGCCACTGTTCACTTCACCACAGAACTGTGGTTGAGTAGGAACGTGCAGCACGCCTACCTGGCAGTGACGGGGCACTGGTGGCAGGACCCAGAGAAACCATTTGGCAGTGGCAGGAGGGGTTCCGAAGCAGGGTATATGTGGGTCCTGCTTCAGGCAGAAGTAATGGATGGCCCCCACACTGCTTGGAACATTGAGGCAGCCCTGACCACCATGGTTAGGTAGAGAGTCACACCAGGCATGCCCTTCACCAAGGGGTGCGTGGTGATGGACAGCCCAGCCAACATCTTGAGGACAGTTCACGAGGGGGGCTTCACCAGCATCCCTTGCGCTGCACACACCTTTCGCCTGGTGATCAGGGATGCTCTGGGCTTGGAGGAGAAGGGGATTGGGGCAGGCACCCTTAGTTCCCTGATCAAGCAGGGGAGGAAGCTGGCCGGTTTCTTTAACCGGAGCATGAAGGTCAGCAACCTCCTCTAGATGAAGCAGGCCAAATAAGGCTCCCCAGTGCACCAGCTGGTGCAGGATGTGTCCACACAGTGGAATTCTACATTCCAGATACTCGAGCGGCTTCTTAAGCAGAAAGCCGCCTTGCATCAGGTTCAACTGGTGATGGACAGTGGGGCACCTCCAGGGTACGATGGGATGGAATGGGAGATTCTGGCTCACATGGTCTTCATGCTGAGACCGTTCCTGGATGTAATGGAGACCATCAGCTCCTCCACAGCCACTATCAGCCTGGTGACTCCTCTAGTCCAGAGTCTCGTCAGGAGGCTGGAGGACATTCTCCATGGACTGTATTGTGACTCTCAGGGCAGGAAGCTGGTGGATGAGGCAGTTGACCTGGTGTGGCAGCTGAAGGCAGGGCTGAAGGCATGGTTTGACAAGCTCCTGCAGCGGGTGGAATATATGTTGGCAACCATGCTGTACCCCAGGTTCAAGGGCAGCTTGGCATGCCAGACATCTCTCTATGGGCACTGTAAGGGTGACCTGGTGGAGAGAGTCTGGCAGGCAGAGCGGGCTCTTGAGAGTGCGTGGCAGCAGCAGCAGGACGCCCCTGGGGATGGTGGGAGCAGCCACCCCTTTCAGCTGGCGGGGACTTTCCCAGCCCCCAGTCTTAGCAGTAGCAGCACCAGCAGAATGCTGAACAGCAGCAGCACCCTATTGCAAGCAGCAGCTCGTATGTGCAGGGCACTCTGGCAAGCATGGATTCGTGCAAAGCAGGGCACACAGCATGACTGAGGGCAGTGGTGGAGGTGGTGCCCAGGCAGAGTTACGTGAGGGAGTACGACAGCGCCTCAGCAGCAGTGGAGATCTACCTGGAGGAGGAGGAGCCATGCATCGAACCCAGCAGCAATCCTTTGGTCTACTGGGCCGGTAAGACCAACATGTGGTCGGCCCTGTCCAAAGTGGCCACGGGTCTGTTGTCCTGGCCACCAATGAGTGTCCCCAGCAAGCGTGTGTTCTTCATGGCGGGGGACATTTGCTCGCTGCAACTCCGGAGATTGGGGACCAAGTTGGAGGAGGAGTTGCTTTTTATCAAGGTGGATCTTCCACTACTGGGATTCCCCGAGCTGCCTCAGGACATGAATTGATGGTGCAGTGGCACACACCATCCCATGCCAGGGACAGTCTTGGGACGGGGCTCCTCCTCAATCTGGGCTTCTGCTTCTGAGGTGCTGTCCCTCCCTCCCAATGCCATTGCCCGGTGCCCGTCTTGCCTCTATTTCTCTCTGACTAGATGACATTGGCAAACCTATCTGACTGACCTCATGATGTAGGGTGGCATTGGGAAGCTGTAAGCCTGCCAGCCGGCCTCTAACTAGATGATCTCACCCCGCCTATCTGACTGGATCTCTCTCTCTTGCGCTGCACAGTCTTTGTCAGCCTATCTGAGTGCCCTGCCAAAGTTCCAGCCTGCCTTCCCTACTGCCTCTCATGCCATGCTGCCTGTCTGCATGCCTGCCCAGGTTGCCAAGATCAAACCCTGCTTTAGTCTGCCTTCTGCTCATGCCACACTGCCTGTCTGCCCACCAGCCCAGGTGGCCAAGATCAAACCCTGCCTCAGTCTGCCTTCTGCTCATGCCACGCTGCCTTTCTGCCAGCCGGCCCAGGTGGCCAAGATCAAACCCTGCCTCATCCAGTCTTCCGATGCTCATACCATGCTGCCTGTCTGCCAGCCAACCCACCCGCCCAGGAGGCCAAGATCATACCCTGCCTCAGCCAGTCTTCCGATGCTCATGACATGCTGCCTGTCTGCCCGCCTGCCCAGGTGGCCATGATCAAACCCTGTCTCAGCCAGCCTTCTGATGCTCATGCCAAACTGCCCGTCTTCCCACCTGCCCAGGTGGCCAAGATCAAAGCCTGCCTCAGTCTGCCTTCCCTACTGCCTCTCATGCCATGCTGCCTCTCTGCCTGCCCATCCAGGTTGCCAAGATCAAAGCCTGCCTCAGTTTGCCTTCCCATGCTCATGCCAAAGTGCCTGTCTGTCTGCCCTGTGGGCAAAGCTGAAGCCCTGCCCCAGCCTGCCGGCCTTTCATGCCAAGGTGTCTGTCTGCCTTCCCTGGCAACCCTGGGTGATGTCCCCCACTGGTCTGGTAATCCGGCTGCTGATTTCTGCTGGTCCATGGATGCACTGCCCTGACAAATCCAAATGTGCCCACGCAATCCTGCTTCTGCCATCTGCTTCTGTATGGGAGCTCTTCCCTGGCAAATCCTACCATCCTGGCTCCATGGGTGCTGGGCACAGCCAAATCCTCCTGTTGCCATCTCTGCTGTTCCATGGGTTCTGTGCCCTAGCAACACAATGTCTGCTGCTGCTGCTGCTGCCACCTCTGCATTGCCACAGGCTCTGTGCCCTGACCATCCAATCTATGCTTCTGCTTCTGCTACCACCTTTTCCATGGGTACTGTGTCTAGGCAATCCAATGTTCACTTCTGCTGCCTCTTCTGTGACATGGGTTCTGTGCCCCAGAAATCCAATGTCCGCTGCTGCTATCGCCAATGCCGCCTCTACTTTCTGTGTCATGGGTTCTGCTACTGGGCAATCCAATGTCTGCTGCTGCTGCCAATTCTGCCTCTGCTGTCTGTGCCATGGGTTCTGTGCCCCGGAAATCCAATGTCTGCTGCTGCTTCCAATGCTGCCTCTGCTGTCTATGCCATGGGTTCTGCTACAGAGCAATCCAATGTCTGCTTGCCATGGGTTCTGTGCCCCGGCAATCCAATGTCCACTGCTGCTGCCGCCAATGCCGCCTCTACTGTCTGTGCCACAGATTCTGCTACCAGGCAATCCAATGTCTGCTGCTGCTGCCAATTCTACCTCTGCAGTCTGTGTGATGAGTTCTGTGCCCCAGCAATCCAATGTCCACTTCTGCTTTCTCTGCTGTGCCATGGGTACTGTGCCTGGCAATCCAATGTCTGACACTGGGTGTCCAAGTGATTCACCACTGGGCAAGGCTTGACCAATTGGCAAAATAGCTTTTTGTGATCCAGAGAGTAGGATGCAAGTCTGTAACGCCTGGCCGAGTAGGGGTGCCAGGCACCAAGCCCTAGCTGGGCCTCTGCTGTTGCTCCACTGATGCCAGCCAGCCTGCATCACCCGACCAAGCAGGGGTGCCAGCCACTCCAGCCCGGGCCAGGCCTCTGCCACTGCTCTACTAATGTCAGCCAGCCTGCAATGCCCAGCCAAGCAGGGGTGCCAGCCACTCCAGCCCGCAGATCCATCCCCAGGGTTCTGGGGCCATCATTCCGCTCACAGGAAGCCATCATTCCACTGCATCAAAAAGCAGTCACTCTAGTCCCAGGACTCACCATCCAGGTTCTGGGGCTATCATTATGCTCATGGGGATCTGTCATTACAGCACATCAAGAAGCATCCACTCGAGCCCCAAGACCCACCCTCAGGGTTCTGGGGCCGGCATTCCAATCACAGGGAGGCATCATTCCACCTCATTCAGAAGTTGCCACTCCAGTCCCAGGATCCAACATCAGGATTCTGGGGCTGTCATTCCGCTCACAGGGAGCCATCATTCCACCACATCAAGTAGCAGTCACTCCAATCCCAGGACCCACCATCAGGGTTCTTGGACCTACAGTACAGGAATGGGGGGTCTGTCCATCCACATCATCTAGAAGCTGCCAATCTAGTCCCAGAACCCACCGTCAGGGTTCTGGGGCCATCATTCCACTCATGGAGAGCTGTCATTCCACTGCATCAAGAAGTAGCCACTCCAGCCCCAGGACTCAAAATAAGGGTTCTGGAGTCTATGTTCCAGAAAGGGAGGGCTGTCATTCCACTCCATCCAGAAGCTGTAACTCTAGTCCCAGGACCCAGCAGCAGGGGTCTGGTCATTCTGCTCACAGGGAGCCATCATTCCTGATTGGCTTCCTGGCCTCCAAGTTTAAGCTGCCCTCGCACAACACCTGGGTCCGGCTGCCACCGATGCCTGGCAGCCTGCAACACCCAACCAAGTCAGGGTGCCAGCCACCGAGCCATTGCTGGACCTCTGCCGCTGCTACAACGATGCCTGGCAGTCTGCAATGCCTGGCCAAGTAGGGGTGCCAGACACCAAGCCCTGGCTGGATCTCTGCCACTGTTCTGCCAATGCCAGTCAACCTGAAACATCCAGCCAAGTAGAGGTGCCAGCCACCAAGCCCTCACCTGACCTCTGCTGCTGCTACGCCGATGCCAGCCAGCCTGTAATGCCCAGCCAAGCAGGGGCATCAGCCACCAAGTCCTTGCTGGGCCTCTGCTCCATCAATGCCTGGCAGCCTGTAACACCCAGCCATGTTGGTGACTAGAACTGGAGAACACAGCATAGAGTGAGCAGAACTGGAGGCCAGCGAGCCTGCAATGTCTGTCCAAGCAGGGGTGCCAGTGACCATGCCCTGGCTGGGCCTCTGATGCTGCTCTACCAATGCCAGCCTGCAATGCCAAGCCAAGTAGGGGTGCCAGCCATGAAGCCCTGGCCAGGCCTCTGCCGTCACTCCACTAATGCCAGCTTGCAATGCCCTGCCCCCAGTGGTGTCATCCACCAAGCCTCAAGCCTTCCAGGCCTCTGATGCTGATGCCTCTTGGTCTCAGATGGCCAGTGATGGCACCACAGGCACCCCCAGGGGCCAAGAACTGAGCCTGCCTGCCTGAGAAACCCAGGGTGCCAAGCGCTGAGCCTTCCTGGTCTCTGATGCTTCTCTGATGGCCTGCCATGCCACCACAGGCACCCCTGGGGGTGCCAAGCACCAAGCTTTCCTGGTATCTCATGATGATGCAGCTTCTGGGCCTCAGACGGCCAGCCCTGGTGCCATGTGCACCCCCAGGGGCCAAGCGCAAAGTCTGCCTGCCCTGGCAACCCAGAGTACCAAGCACCAAGCCTTCCCGGTTTCTGCTGCTGCTGGGTCTCCAACAGCATTCCATGCCACCATGGGCACCCTTGGGGGTCCCTGGAGCACTCCAAGCCTCCAGGCGGAACCAAACTCCGTTGAATGTTCAGGGTGTCCGAACTCCCCGGACCGAACCCAAACTAATTTTTTAGCCTGAATATCCGAACGTCTGAATGTCCAAACTCCGGTCTGTTTGTACTTCCCTATTTATTATAAATTTGCTTAACTAAGGGATTTGGATACAACCACATGAGATGGCAAACCAATTTGGGCATCCTTACCCCAATTTATGCACCTTTGCCACATGTTGCAGTGGCTTTTATTCCTGGTGGCTGTCAGATGTTTGCCTTACCACAGGAAGCTTCCTTCTCTGAGCTGCATCCTCCAAAAAAGACAGGGAATGCAGCAAATAGGATAAGGTTGTGCAAATTGGCTTACTGAGCTGCCACTCACGGTCTCAGCCCCCGTGCTACTCCCAGGGTGAGGCCTGCTGACACAAGTGGCTGGCATGGGTGCCATTACAGTGCTTCCACATCATGGCCAGGGGTGGGATGGTGGGCAGGCGCAGCCTGGAGGATGGTGGTTAGAACAGGGCTGGGCATCTGTGGCTCGACAGGATCCAACAGTGGCCTGCTTGCCTGGTTTCCCTGAAGGCGAAGGAATAGGCTTGAAGCAGTAGCAGCTTTTACCACATTTTGATTCCATTCCACCATTTCGGAATTGCCCACACCACACCGTGGCTTTTCTGCCGACATTCCGCTGGCATTCTGCAAATTCAGAAACTATCAGAAAAATTGCAGAATTGTTGGAAACTGTGGTAAAACTGCTGTTCTGCTATTTTGTGGCGGTGGCGGAATGGTGGAAGTAGCGAAAATGGCATGTTTCCGCTATATGTGAAGCCTGTGGAAGTAGCGGAATGAAATTAGCGTAACTGTGGAAGTAGCAGAATGAAACTAGTGGAATGAAAGCCTCTGCCATGCCATACCACTAATTGTGGAAATGCTGTTTCCAGCGGAAATAGCTACCATTGCGACTTTTTGCTACAGCCCTTGTGGGGGATAGACCGTATGGTTTTCTCTCATTACCAACTCTGATGCATGGCAGCTGCAATTTCCCACTCTGGGACATGCGAGGGATCAGTCTAGCCTGGCTCCTGTGGCTGTACCCATTGAAGTGACATCTTTTTGGAGCTATGTTTTATATGTTTGGGGAATAGAACATAACTTTGGTCTTTTTTTTAATGTCTAGCGGTTTTCACATTCCATTGAGGATCAAGTGTAATTAAGCATATTACTAATGTGTTGGTGACAGACTATAGTTTCCTTCTGCTACTCAGCGTGGAGAATGCCTGCTTAATAGAAAAGTCTAGGGATGAAATCCTGATTCCACCCAAGTCAAGGTGAACTTTGCCTCTGACTTTAACTGAGCCATAATTTTGCCCTAAGAAAGTACTGAGATGACCAAGCTGTGCAGTTTTGTTTGTACTTTCCCCTGCCTGGCAGGCACTTATGTTTAGATGAGGCTTGCAGTTTGAACCTATGTACTCTCTTTCCAAAATGATGTGTGAATACCAAGAGAAAAAGGAATAGTAGTATAGACAATGATCAATATTAAAAAATCAGAAGTCATGCCCTCCCAAATAATGAAATCTGAAATAAACAGCTTTTTATTTCATCTTGTTTTTATCTTGTTTTTTTCTCTACAACTCTGAGGGTTAGAAATTTCCTTTCATTTTTAACAGCAAGTTGGTATTCCCACTTAAAATCATGGGGCTGCCAGTAAAATAGTAGAAGCTCCAGGATGTGCCAAAGAGAGAGATTAGTAGGAACCCAAAGCGTGTAGTAAATTTCCTTCTGACACTAAGAAGAGTAAGTAGGAAGGTCCATCAGCTAAAACTTTCCCCTTTGATGGTAAACATACCCCAAATGCCGATTATCTCTGTGATAAGTTCCTCTGCCTTACTGCCTTCACATTAGAATTCTGTTAGCAGAGCTGTTTTATGTACATTGATCAATTTCCAAGTGTACAAAGGTTGGGAAAAGCGAAGGACCCAGCCCTGCAACAGATAGCATGAGTGTGGACTGAACAACCACAGAATCTCAATGCTTTTAACAGGAGTGTGTGAAAGCAGAGTAGTTAGCTTGCATAGATTCACTTACAGCAGGTGTGAGGAATCTCAGGTCAAGCAGTGAAAAACCGAGCTTGAGGGAAGGGAACAGAGGTGAGGACAAGCATACAAGGAAAAAGGGTAGTTTCATGAATTAGAGCCACTTCTTCCTGAGCACACCCCTTAAGCACTCATGCCCCCAACTCCTATGTGATCCTTGGAGCTTTTACTAATTTGCCAAGTGACCCCTAGGTGGCAAAGGATTTCCACCTCTGAGTTACAGGGTGGATAGATTTGTTCTTAATATCTCTGATTATGGCTCCTTTGTAGCCTATGGCACAGCAGAGGAAGAGACATATCATTCTGGATGGTCTAGAACACGAGTGGCTTTGCTTATATTGCCATCTTAAACAAAACTGTCAGGAGAACTACCCCACCCACCAGCTTTTGCATGCAAAGGGAGGGAAGACTGCAGGGATCCTCACTCAAGAGCTAATCACGTAAAACCAACAACACCCCTCAGCTTGAAGAGCAAGCCCTGAACTGGTGGGGAGTGTTCTTGGTTCTAATTAGCAGGAAACCAAGAGTGCCCCCGCAGAGCTGGCAGAAAAATGAAGCAGTTGTTCATTTTGCCACCTAGGCTTCCGCCAGGCCAAGCATGATCTGGAAGTGGAATAGTTACATCACTGAAGGGTGCTTTGAAGAAACAGAGTGATCAATCTGGTTAGACAAGACTTGATTTTATTAATAAAAAATTGTATTTTCCTCTTGGAGGTGACAGTTACAAACTTTGGTTCCAAAAAATAAAAGACAGCAAACTGTTGACTTTTCTTTTTAATTTTTTTTTCAGTTTTACACGTATCATCTCTTGCAGGATAAAATACCAGTTGGGAACGAGCCAGTGGAATCTGGTATCAATTAATTTAACAGTTTATATAAGAAATAGTTAACACACATTTATTTTCAAGTCTTAAATATATTATGAAAAATAATTACAAAAGGATTTGTGTTGTAAAATTCAAATGTTATGTCTACTTCCAACTACCTGAGGGTTCTGAGGGAAGGCCAAACCAACCAGTTAATGAGATTTAGATTCCAAATTGGAACAGTTTGGGTCAGAAAACAAGCTCTGTAGTAGCAGTCCCCTCATACGTTGCTTAGCAACTAGGGTAGAATCACATGACCTAGACATATTGTCTTCCCAGCCTAAGATTGAAATAAGAGAAAAAAATTCATATTAATGGGATTGGCAAATATTAATAGATAATGGGAGTATTATTTGGAACTTAACATCCAGTTCAAGAAGCAAATCTTCACCATTGCTCACATAAAACCTAAGTAAACACTGCACAAATCCATAAATAATTGTTTAGAATCCAGTTTTAATATTTATATTGGTCAAAGCTCAATGCAAACAAATTCAGAGATACAAAAAAGGGGAAGTATATGACTTATCATTTACTTCACAATAGACAGAACTCTTACACATTTTTTTTCTTTTTCATACACATTTTTCCCCACCCCAAAATATAAACTTGCTTATTTTAGGTATATACAGGTATCTTTTCAAAATCCTGGCATCTGACAAGAAAAATAAAAAATCTGAGGTATAGCACCATGGAACATAGCACCTCAACAAGTGCTTCCGTTCTTGAAACTTGTCATCACAAAGTACCATCAGCAGAGACGTGTTCAGTTTGAGTGTGCTGCCAAAGATCTTCCAGTTTTGGCCACCTGAGGTTTTGTTGGCGACTTCAAATAAGAGAGCTCTTTAATGTCAATATATACAAAGGGATTTTATTATTATTAATTATTATTATTTATTATTATTAATTATCAGAAAAAGAAATGGAATGGGACTCACTGGAAATTACAACTTTATTTTTAATAATACATACACTTTATTGACAACATAATTTTGAAATCATTATAAAATAAGAGCCAGATGCAATTCAGGGACACATGCAAGTTTTGGAAATGGACAAAGAAATAAGAGGATAGCACTGTACAGAGAATAATTACAGTTTATTAAACACACCTCCTTAGCACCTCTTTGTTGTAATGGAAGGAGCACCATGACATTCATTTTTACAGCACCAAAGAATCCAAAAAGGGGGGAAATGTTCATATCGTTAACCCTATCTGTCTCTGCCACAGCATTTTAGGTCCTTTGTGAATTGCCAAAAAGTTTAAGTCATGTGATTCTGGCCCTACAAGGGCAACAAGTATGTTCTAGATAGGACATACATACACAGCAAGACATATTTTCTACGCCATCCTTATTCAAAACTTGCATGTGGCATGAAGTAGGTTGGTGGCACCAAGGTGCAACTTGCTTGTTGATCAGCTCATTTGCCCTAAACTTAACCAAGGAAACAGACTGAACCGACCTCGAATCCAAATTTCTGGTTCTGATCACCAAAGTCATTGATCATCACGTCAACGATGGGTACTTGATCTATTTTAGGGGTATTTATCTCAATCACAGTCTTTGCATAGCCTTTTCTTGACTGTAAAAAAACAAACAAAAAGCAAACAAATAATCAAAAGCTATATCACCAATACCTCCCAAATTTCCTTCAATATAGATCTAAATACACACATGGGTCCTTATTTACTATAATATGAACTTCCAAGTACAAAAATGCACATATAATATGGCAGAATCCTCTTTATTATAATGCCTTGGGAGATGTAAAAATATCCAGAATAAGCAGCTGTCTGAATTTAAAAAGTGATGACTGTAGTCATGATTACTGGAAAGGAAATAGTGGCGCAATATCACTAAAACCTATCGAGGCTGATCCCAAGATCCGTGGATCCTGTGCAGAGCCACGCACGCATACAACCATGCACAAACCATGCAGCTCCCTATTACGGGCAAATTGTGTCCAACGAAAACTGTATGCATGTATGTGTGCGTGCAGGATCTGCAAAACTTGGGATTGAGCCCAGTGTCTAGGACAAATCATCACACAGATAAAGGAACATGAGCAGGTTAAAGTTCTTTAGAAAACTCTGAGTTTACAACACCCATTGGGAATAGTTGATGAATCATGATGCTGGAAGGTATGTGAGGTTTTCATTGTACCAGAGGCCCCCAATCAAATCTGAAGGCCACAACTTGGCAAGGTTCCCCTCTAGGGATGTGCAATTTGTTTTAGTTACTTCTGTTACTGAAATGAATTTGCCCACATTCATTTTAGTAATAGAGGTAACTAAGAGATGTAGAAGTAAACAAAATTTGAGCACATCTCTGTTCATCCCACCCACCCCTTATTTGCACTCTATGCACTGCTAGCTAGCTGCAAAGCTCTCAGAGGGGAGGGGGAGCAGTCACAGGATTGGTGATATCAAGGGTTCCAGTCTGCAAAGCATTTGCGGGGTTGGAGGGAACAGTCAAAATACAGGAGATATCAGGGTTTCCAGAATGTTTATTCCCAAACACTTGCACTAATGACACAGATTAACATCTAAACACCACTCATACAAGATCACGTTTTCTCCAATTGCTATTTTGAAAGCATTCACACGTTCCAATTAATTGAACCTAATGGAATCCACTTGAATCCAATTGAGCTGAATCCATTTGAATGCTCCAATTGTTCCAATTGCCATTGCCAAGATGTGGCTTCACGGGCACTACGTGACTTTTTTTTTTCCACCCGTGATGGGGGACTTGTGAACAGCACTTGTGGCATATGCTCAGGAGTCCTTGTGATTGCTGCAAATTTCATGCATGTCTAAAAATGCCCTCAGAGAAGCAAAAGAAATGCCTCAGAGAGGCAAATGAAAACCACTATTTAAGTGAATGGAAGACTTGAAAAATTATTCCCATTTAAGACAACGGGAAAGGAACTTAGCATCTAAAACAAATTTAGTTTTAAACAGAAAATGAGTACAGATTTTTTTTAAAAATGAAAATGAATTTAAAACTAAAATGAAGTTTGTTCCTGCTGCGCACCCCTATACCCCTCCAAGAAGAAAGACAATGTTCACCAAAGTGCTACAGAAGGTTTGGCAATTTGCAGAAGCTGGGAAGCTGGTACAAATTCTAGACGTCACACATTCTAGTTTTACAAAAATTATAGCTAAACCACATAATTTATGGAAACAGCCATTAGCTCCACAATCTCCCCTGGATATTTTTGAAAGCCAAAATGCCAGCTTGCTCTCATCTGCTTGAATTTCAGGTGGCTGGCCCCTCTACATGGTCCCAGTTTCACTGAAACCTTGAGTAAGTTGGGAGAATGCAACAGGATGGATTTTTGAAAAGGGAGCACTGAGTGGAGTGTCTTTAGCATGTTATTTACATAGTAACCAAAGCCAGCTCACTACCACCCTCAGGAATCCTAAGATCGCAGGAGCTATAGCTAGAAATAGGGGCACATGTGTGAGACAAACAGTCAATGAGTAGAATACAGTAGCATGCAACACAACCATTTAGGAGATAAATCTGTAATTAATCAACATTACTCTTGGACTTCTGGAGAAAAAGAAAATGGAGACAAACATGCACGATTCTGTCTACCCCAGTATGGTTTTACTTCCAGACCAATAAGGGTGGGACTCCAGGAAAAATATCAGGTTTGGTTTCTTTTGGTTTTGGCTCCCCTGTGTCTTGGATCTCCTATCAGCAGCAGAGGAGGCCCGGCCACAGTTAGTGGAGCTGGTGGCCCAGCTGGCGGCCCAGCTGGAGGCCATGAGCCCGCCCCCTCTGGACAGGCAACAGTAAATAAAGTACCGGGGACTTGGGGGTGGATAAAGTTGGGCCCTGGCAGGTGGGGGTGGGGATTTTAGAAGTAATGGATCCTCACCCCCACCCTCCAAGGCTGGGAGTGGGATGTGGGGTGTGTGGAAGAGGTTTACCTCTCCATTGAAGTCAATGGGAGAATTTCCCATTGACTTCAATAGGAACAGAAAATCTGAGAATTGGGAACCGAGATGGGTTCAATTCTCAGATTTCTCAGTTTTAACCGAAAGAGACACTTTTGGCCTCTTTCAGTTAAAACCGAAACCAAAAGTACCATCCCTACACACCAATACATGTTATTGTTTATGGCATTAAAGACAGATGCCTTATACAAGAGAAAGGGCACTCAATCATTTTCTAGAAAGAGATCACTAACTAACTAGCTTAGAAATGTGTCTGTGCTATAGCCTGATTGAAAACCACATGATAGAGAAAGCTACAGGAACTTGAGGACTCCAGGTAATGCTGTGTCTGCTTCTTCTAAAAGTTCTCAATTGTTAGAATGTTTCGATATGCTACAGCAGGGGTTCACAACATTTTTCCAGTCATGAGCACTCGAGTGACGTGACTACTTGGGAGCACTGCATAATTTGCATGAATTATTTGCATAAATATGGATACATTTAGACTCCCATCTGCAATTAAATTTAATTCAATTGAAAGGGGGACTGTTCCAAAAGTGCTCCCAAGCACTACTGACAGTTGGCTTGGGGAGCACTTTCACTCACTGCCCAAGCACTCTGGTGCTCCCGAGCACCAGGCTGAGAAACCCTGTGCTACAGGCATTCAGCTACTATGGCTGATTGTGGTAAGCACTATAAATGACTGGCTTTGCAAATCATTTAGCTTGCCAGTTGCTCTCTATCTGGCACACAGCTTTTGAGGCAGGAGCCTAACACTGGTAGACCTGAAGGGACTTAATACCTTACTGAAGGATTGACCAAGGAGCTGGTGTCTTCATAGCCATTCTTATCTCTCTGTACTGGGAAAGCGTGGAGAACAGTGCACTAAATCTAATCCATGGACCTGGGCTGAATTTTTGCCTTTCTTTTTTGAGTAAGTAGTGTTAAAAGAGCTGAAATAGGTACCTGATTTGGTACCCGTGGGTAATACCCACATTTTTGGGTGCTTTTTCAGGTATCCAAATTGGTACCCGAATAGCATTCAAGTACTCAAAATACCAACAACCAGTATAGTAAAATATCAAAATCTCCTGAAAACAATCCCATAATCGAGGATGAAATTGGGACAATGTTGGTATTTAGGTATATCAGTTGATGGTATATTGGTATTTCGGGTACCTGGTCAAAAACCAGTTTGGGTACCAAAAAGTACCTGAAATATTTGGTTTGATTTGGGTACTGGAAATTCAGTGGGTATACCCATTTTTGTGGATACTCTTTTCAGCTCTCCTCCTGGCTACTGAAGTGGATACTATGTTTCTTAATTATGGTAACATTTTCATTTTTCTAATAGGGAAGTCAATGTGTCTCACTCAAGCAATTCTGATGTCTCCAACTTTCCTGGATCCAGCACTGCTAACAGGGCAACGCTCCTTTTTCTTAATAGCTTTTCTCTGCCGATTTCCTTTTATATTACATTTATAACAACACATTGCCATGATCCAGGAATTGACTATGACATTGTTAACTTTATGATTCATATTTTTCTTGATATGTTCGCAAGGTTAAAAAAATGACTAACAGATTTTAGGTAAAAATCTACCAAAATGTCGGAGTATTTAAAAATAACATCTTTAGAGTCTTTCAGAGAAGAAAGCTGACAGAAATCTGAACTGGTACGATTGCTAAGCCAGCCTGTCATCTTAAAGTAGAAAAGAGTATTCTGAGCCTATACTTACTGCGCAGCCATCATGAAGAGCTTTGATGTAAGGATTGTTGTCATAAGACATCTCTTCATCATTTGATCCTAAGAACCTCAGTGCTTTGTCATAGCTGTCAGATGACGCATCATGCCAGGCTACTGACTGATGACAGTTGTAAGTGAAATTCTGTCTAGCAGAGGCACTTAGTAGTTTAAGGAATGTCATTTGGACCATATTAATGGAATTGCCTTCAACATCCAAATAGGAAAGCTGGAAAATATGAGTTGACACATAAATGTTCAGTTGTTTCTCCCTCTAAAGAGCAAATCAAGGAAATTATTGTTGACACAGAATCACATTAATTGGACTTCATATATATCAGCTGACACATACTATTTTGTCATTCTGTTAGATTTTTCCGAGGACAATCAAGCTATTGGTAAACAGATTTACCCTATGTAGTGAGGATTTTATATTTTAAACTCTCACAATTGTGAGACACAGAGAATCATCCCTAGTGTACCGTAACCTTGGAATAACATTCTTGCAGGGATATGGCTTCATTGAAACTGTGTGTTTGTTGTACTAATTATGTATAAATGATGCTGCAGACTCGCTTCAGTTATATAGAACAGGGCATGGTATCAGCACTCAAGCTGCTCTTGAGAGGTTCAGTGGTGGTATGAGGTCTGCCAGAGAATAGATAAAAAGGGTAGGCATTGCAGCTTACCACTGGCAATTCTGCTGCATTTGTAGCATGATAGATATAACACCACCAGGCAGGCTTCTGTTGTCCATGGACAAATGTTATTTACATTAAATACTTCTGTTATTTACTTTGAATACTTTATTTACTAATCATGTGCATAGTATGATTAACAGGTTCTTATGATTAAAGTTTACAAAGTCACGCGTGGTAAATACTGTCTCTAAAACTAGAACAAGTGGACACTCTACAAAACTAAGTAGTAGCAGATTTAAAACAAATAAAAGGAAGTGCTTTTTCACTCAACATACAGTTAATGTGTGGAACTTGTTGCCAGAGGTTTTTGTGAAGGCCAACAGCGTTGCTAGGTTTAAACAAGGATTGGATAAATTCTTGGAGGTTAGGCCCATAAATGGCTATTAGTCAAATCTGTTGAGGTTGTAACCTCCAACTGTTAGGATTTTGGAGTAAATAGCAGGGAATGAATCACGCTCTCCATTCTGACCTGTTGTGTACTTCTTGGAAGCTACTATGGTGGCCACTGTCAAAGACAGGATGCTGGACTTGATGGGCCATTGGTCTGACTCAGTATAGCACTTCTTATGTTCTTAGTACTTCTGTAGAACTGACAATTTAGAGTACCTCCAAGTACATTAAAAGTACATGGTCACCTTGGACCAAGCCCTTACTATCACCATGTGGCCTCCTCCTTGGCAAGTAGTGACAGGGTTGGAGTATCTGCCCTCGTTTAAAATCAAAGTTTGTCCATAGCTCAGTATTAAAAATTAAAATTTCCCCTGTAGTAATGAAAACCCATTTGTGATTATTTATTTATTTATTTACAAAACATTTATATCCCGCACCCTCCTGCAACTCGGCAGCTCGGTGATTAGTGCACAAGGAACATGTATATCCCGCACCCTCCTGCAACTCGGCAGCTCGGTGATTAGTGCACAAGGAACATGTATATCCCGCACCCTCCTGCAACTCGGCAGCTCGGTGATTAGTGCACAAGGAACAGAAAATGCCAAAAAGAAAATTAAATTTGAACATCCTTTCAGTTTTAATAATACATTTTTGCTGTCAGTGACACAAAGAAGCATTTTGTTGTGAATATGCTTTTGTTCTTGGTGTTATCCCTTTATAGTAACTTAAAATCAATTTCCAGTTGCATGGGTGGATGTTAAACCAAACTGGCATCCAAAAGGCTATGGTTTTTTCATCTCTTAAAATAACCCCACTCTTGTGCATTAAGGAACTGCTTCTCTATATTTTTGTTTTGTATAGCTTTTACAATGACAATATCTACTTAGCCATACATTTTTACATTAAATAAATGGCAAGAAGAAGAAGAAGAAGAAGAAGAAGAAGAAGAAGAAGAAGAAGAAGTCTTCAGTATACATTTGAAGTTTAGCAATTACTCTAAGCAGTGAGAGAGAGCTGGGATTAACATCATGTTTGAAAGTAGCAGATGTAGATATAAAATGAAGATTTATTCTCTACCACAGACACCGCCTTTCCCAAAAGCTGAGATCTGACAGCCTGATCCAAGGTCCACACACATGCAGACCAAACCTACCCCCTGCACATGCGCAACCAGTATGCATGTGCAGGGTGCCCCTGAGAAAGTCCCCTGCCTTCTGATTGCGCCACCACCGGGCAAAGGACAAGCAGAGTGGACGTGACTGCTGCTGTGGTGATGCAGTCAAGAGTTAAGGGACTTTCCCAGGGGCACCCTACACGCACACACTGTGGATAAAGCCACATGAGACAGTACTGTGATTTCAGCAGACTTACACCAGTCTGGGACCCACTGCCATGCAAAGCAATGGCTCATGTGCCTGGTGGCTGCCAGATCATCACCCCGCCCCAGGGCATGCAGCTGGCTGTTATGTCCTGTATCCTCCAAAGAAGGCCAGAGATGTAAAGCATAGTAGCATTACCCAAAGCGGGGTAAGGCTACCCAAATCATAATACTTCATTGCTGCTTGTGGGCCCAGTCCTGTCTTCCCCAGGCACTGTTGCCATTTCTACGTGGCCATGACACGCCCAAGGGTGGGATAGTGCGTAGGCCGGGGGGAGGGTGAGTGGAGTGTGGCAGGACATCTAAAAGCTGCCCACCTGCTTGGTTTCCCCTGGGGTGGGATGGGTAGACTGTATGCCCTGCTCTCTATGCTGGCCCCAAAATGTGGTGGGTGCAATTGCCTGTTACGGGCCATGCGAGGGGTTGGTCCTGTCCAGTTCGTGTTGCTGCACCCTGTGTGTGCGTGTGCAGTGTATACGTTTGGTCTGCACACATGCAGACCCTTGATTGGGCTGAAAATCAGTTTCCCCTTCTAATGGGATGAATCCTGCACCTGTTGTAGTCACTGAGTATTATTTTCAGAAGTGTCTTCCAATCTAGTGCCTGATTTTTGTGTCAGCTGTGAGAGCATTTTGTAGCAATTAGCTATTGAGGTACTGTATTTTCTTGTGCCTCCAAGGTATTTAAGACAGTGAGTAGGAATGTTTTATAACCTTGTAAATTCCATTGATTTGACTTCATTGGGACGTACAAGCTTGTATGTTGTTCCAGGATTTTGACCAATGTCTTATGTGTAGTAAAATATACCTCCTAATCTTTGCCCATGCAAAACAGTTCCTGTAATCATTTGCAGACAAAAAAATCAGCAGTTTGAGGCTTGTTAATGGCAATCAATACATCACATTACCTGTATTTAAAGTTGAGAAAGTCAACACATGAAATATTTTCTCTCCTACTTTTTTCATCTCACACTGAAAAGGCTTACATTTTAGAAGTTAATTTTCTTTAAATATTATTTCCAGTATAAACTAACAACAACTTACCAGTTTGCCTCTCTTAAATTCACTAAACCAGGTTCCAGAATTCTCCTTTGGCCATGATGAAATTCTTACCTTTTGTAAAGGAACAGAAAATACGAGTGTTAAAAATGTATGTAAAAGAATAGCCATGCCTTTAACAGACTTGTTACCATTCTCACATTGTACACTGCTAAATCAAATCTTTTTCTGGGCTCTCCGCCTAGTGGTAGTCATTTTTGGAGTTATTCAGAGACATATTTAATTGTCTGAAATTGGATATGTTGCTTTGGTAGGGTTAAAGTAACCACAGATTGATTATTTTTGACCATTGTAACTGAATTAGAGATGAATGTGATGCGTTATCTCCTTCTATGAGCACAATTGTAATGAGAGTAAGTATACCTGTGAAAATTTACATATAGTGGGAAAATCTATTGGTTGAGTCACATCAGTCCTGGTTTGCACTAGAACTGAAATGAATAGAAGATTCTGTACTCACAAATATTGTTCGCACTTTGGGATAGCACTCAATAGGTGCTCACAGATGTGATGGGTGGCTTGCATCTCACCTGGGGTTCAGGGAGGGCTACCCCCAGCCGGGTGCACTCTGGCCACGGAAACACACATTCCCACAGCCTGCCCTGGTGGGAGAGGGGGACGGAGAGCAATGTGTGGCCTCTTGGCCATGCCCCACATTGCTGCTGTCACCCCATCCTCCTGCCATGGCGGACAGCCATAGCAACCCCTCAAGATGGGAGGAGCCTGTCTGGGAACAAACATTCCCACCTGGTTCACCCGCTCTGGCCCAGCTGGGTGGCAGTTGAGCATGGACTGTGGGCCTGCTTCAATCCCAGGCGACATTTCCAGATGGGCCATCACCCTGGGCTGGGTTTGTACCGGGCCCAAATCTGGTGGGCCTGGAACGAACATGCCACCATGATGCTGACCCACCTGGACCAAAGCAGCCCTACTGGGCCAGTGTCATGTTTGTGAACACCCATTGACCAAATATATATTTGTACCTAATACAGATATTCAAATATTCTTGAACACCTGTTTTTTCTTAGCCATTTTAGTTTGGATATTTGATTATTCAATTGAAAATCTGGAACAATGATCGACAAAGCAGAAAAATATGGGGGGAAAGCTGAAAAAAGAAGACATGGTTATCTGAAGTGGGCATGAATAGCCTTTCATACCAGATTGTCACCTACAGTGTCCACTGTAGGACCCAGGGTCAGAGCCTGACCTACCTGGTGGTGCCAGGGTTCTGGCCCCGGGTCCAGTGGCAGCAGTGGGGCCGGCTCTGGTGGTGACAGCGGAGCACTTCAGGTCTCTACTAGGCCTTCCGGGTCACCTGACCCAGTCACCTGACCCAGAAGGCCTAGTAGAGGCCTGAAGCACTCTGCAGCGCCACCGGAGCTGCCGCCGCAGGACCTGATGCCAGGGCCCCGATACCCCTAGGTAGAGGTATCCTTGTGGTGGGGGGGTTTAAAAAAAAAAATGTCTAAGGTAGGCAGGGTGGGGGAAGGTGAGCTCCAGCACCCCTTCCACCCATGCAGCCTGGAGGGAGGGGAAACCGATTCCCCCATGTCCCCAGCTCTCACCCAAACGTGTTTGGAACCCGAATTTTGTTCGGGCGGCTCGGGCAGGGGGCAGTTCGGTTTCAGGTGGTTTGTGAATGGGCCGAACACCCCGAGTTCAGCCTGAACCCCGAACCCCCAAACCGGGTTTGCACATCCCTACTGGCTCCTGGAATTTGATCCAGATTCACAAACTGACTATGAACTCATACTTCTCTTGTGCTTGGGTGAGTGCCGAGCCAGAATCAGGGTATGTGCCCAGCCACACCCCTGACATTGGTCAGACTGATTCAAAGTGGGCAAATTCAACAAATACTGTATTCCCTCCCTTCATACCTTCAAATCTCTCCTTAAAACTCACCTCTTTCACTCTGCTCTGTCTGACTCTTTATCCTGCTGAGCCATTATTACTTTGTAAAGTGCCAGGTACACTGCTGGCGCTATATAAATGTTTGTTAATAATAATAATAATAATAATAATAATAATAATAATAATTTGCTGTAGATATTCATTTCAGCACTAGTTTGTACCAATTCAGTATGTCTCTGTTATGGTTACATGTGTGCAGAAGGCACCCTATTCATTTTCATTTTAGTTTTCATTTTCATTTGATTAAAATTATTTATATTAGGGGTTTTATTGAAAACCCATTCACTTTTGTTGTTTAATTTTTATTTTTAAATTTTTTTTAATGGTGCATTCATAAAATGGCCACTGGACCATTCTGCGCATGTGCACTCTTTTTGAAAATGCCATCAGCCGTGTCACTGCAATTTGGGAAAAGGGAAGATGGTCTGTGCATGTGAAAAACGGCCACTGTGCATTTGCATACTGGCTGCTCTTTTCCAAAATGGAGGCGATGCTGCTGCTACCGCCATTTTAGAAAAGGGTATGCATAAGCAGAATAGCCTTGGCAGCCATTTTGCACATGCACATTTAAAAAAAAATAATAATAACATTTTTTATTTTTTATTTTTAAAAGAAAACAAATGAAAGCAAATGTATATTGTTTGTTTAGTCATTCATTTTCAGAACATTAGGTACTAAAATGAATGAGGCTCCATTTGTTTTAGTAACTAACAAAAAGTTAAACAAATGTACACCCCTAGTTATTGTTTTACCTAGGTTGGATTACACAGAGATACTTATATTTGTTTAGACTTCCCTAGTGAGGGAAGAGGAATGGTTCAGTAGCTCAAGTTTGGGACTCAGGAAAGCAAGGATTAGTTCTCTCTTCCTACACAGAACGTCCTCTGTGACATTGAGCGAAGTTGCTTTCTCTTTCTCTGTGCCTGAATTCCTTGGGCACGATCCTCTGGCATGTGTGTGCCACCTGCATGCGCAGTGCATGAGACAAAATGTTCACAGGGTGTGCAGCACACTTGCATGTGGCAATGGCGCAACCCGGTCCTACCCAACCCCTTGCACACTCTGCACCAGGGGCTGGAGCAAGCATGGCTCCTGCTCCATTTCCCAGGTCACAGTGTGTGTAGTTGTGGGGTGTGGGTTGGCTTGAGTTGTGCCTTTGCTGCATAGCTGTGCATGGCTGTGTTGCGTATGCTGTGCACGTGCACTGTGCATGCGGGCGACACACCAGAGGAGAGTTCCCCTTATCTATAAAAAAGGATAATGGCTCTTCTCTTTTGCACATGTGTTGGGACAATAACTATATTAGATTCTGTGAAGTGCTTCAATACTGTAGTAATGGCACCTGCATAGATAGACTGGCTAGTCATTAGCAGCTTATTTGTCCAATGCCTTGCACATTATCAAATCTAAACAGTAGCAGTTTATACCTAATTTGCCCAGGTTTAAATGACTCTGAGGACAAGACAGTGGAGGATCAGACAGGAGAGTTTATCTTTTGGAAGACAGAATGAGCTTTATACCCTCATTAAAAATGGGTGCACAGCTGTGCTATGTTTTGGGATGCAGTGGAAATGAAACTAGCAGGTGCATAGCCTCCCTCCAGAACCCTGTATCTGAGCAAAAAGTGGCTATTGGCTAATTCTATCTTATAATTTCACTGCCTTGCTTGTGTTTATGCAAATGAAATGTAATAATTAACCAGGAAGAAAGGCAGATAAATGAAAATGTGACAGTATAATTTTTGTTTAGTTCAATATTGAAATAATGCGGCAGGAACTGTCAACAGCTGACACAAAACACAGATTGGTACTTACTCCTTCTGATTTCTTATCTGGGTAGATGCAAGTTTCCCCACCTGCTGTGAAATTACAGTACACTTTGAAAGAGTCTCCAAAGCAACCCTGGTTAGGATCAATCCAATATTCCCCTAAAAGGAATGAGAAAGGATTTACTTAAAATGAGTTATTCATAAGAGACAAAATAGTATCTTTGATTGGACCAGCTTCAGTTAGTTGAGGTGATAGCTTTTGGACCTCACAGCGTTGGCTCGTCAGACAAGTCAGGAGTAAGAGTCATGCTTTCTGCCAAATAATGTTGTGCTAAAAGTTTTAACAATAATGCTAGAGGTCTTTTCCCCTCAAGTCTGCAAAATAAACTTTCATTTGAGTTGTGTCCTTTTATTGCTCCTTTAGGAGGGATAAAACCTTAAACCTGTTATACAATCTTATTTTATTTTTGAAATATATGGCTGTGAAATCTGATGGACTATGGGAAGATCTTTTAAGGAGCTCTATAGTAGCATTTCAATGAGTCTGGAACCACCGTTATAACTCCCAGAGCCTCCAAACGTGGAGGGAAGGGATGTTCTCAAAACACAGGTTCAACACTCCCATGACTCCACAGTTCATTACATCTTCATATCTCCAGATAAAACAGAGAAATCAAAACTTGAAATTTCACACACACACAAAAACATGCAATGCCTCTGTTCATCACGAAGGAATAGTACAAATACTGGAGTGGTTATACTGTGCCATTTGGGCAGTGCTATATCCTGGATTCCATACAGTTGAACCAAGCAAGGGAAGAAATGTCAGAGATCTCAGACTTGTAGAAGCAGTATGTGTGCTGCTACATCACTACTGACTGGTGCATATATGGGCAGAAGCACTGTTGTTCTCCCCCTTGCCTTGTGCATATATGCTGGTACTGTTGTAATGGTGATGCAATGATGAGGGCTTATGTGTCTCACCTTTTCTTGAAGTCACAGACTCACAGGGCTGAAAGGAACCACTAGGGTTATTCAACCTAGTCCTCTGCCATTAAGCAGGAGTCAATACCTACACAATCCCTTAGAGATACTTATCTAATTTTTTTTTAAAGGCTTCCAGAGATGGGGACTGCAGCCTCCCTATGCAAATGATTCTATTGACTAACTGTCCAGGTGCTTAGAAAATTCATCCTAAATCGTTTCTCTCTTAGATTTTCTCTAACTTGACTTGTCCCCGCCCCAGCTTGTCTGGGGCAGGCTGAGGAGCTGGCCATATGAGGCTTGATGCCCAGACTCCTGCTGTGCTGCAGCATTGGGTCTGCAAGCTGCTAGACAGATGTTGGGGTAGTGGAGTGTGTGTACTCCCCCCACCTGACTAACAGTGGATTTCAGGATAGGGAAGAGTACCCACATTCTTCCCACCCACCTAACATTTGATCACGGGGGAGGAGGACCTGGGAGGTAGCAAATTGTAAAATATGTACTTTTCATATAGACTCCCAAGGCAACCGTCTGTTTTTTAATCTATTCAGAGTGAAAGTGCTAAGTATTGTTATGTTTTCAAAAATGTATTTTGACTCATTTAAAAAAACAAAAAATAATCACTTTGAAGTCGGGGGCAGAACTCATTGTGATAAAAGAAATATGAAAGCAGAAGAACTGTGTAAAAGTTAACCATTTAAACCTTACAACAGGGTAAGCTAACTAAAAATATAAGTACAATAATAAAAAGTATGCTTTCCCTGAAGCACACTGCTTATTTGATATTACTCTGCAGCTCACTAAGCTCTATAAATAGTAGCCATCATAGTGCTGGATAAACGTAAGATGTCTGTTGGTCACATTTTATATAATAGTGAAGAAAAATCAGTGGGTTTGTAACATCTGTTTTTAAATAGCTTGATCTGCAGAGTGTGGCAGAAGCCAATGCTGTTGAGTAGAAGGGATCTGTCATCAGGCTAAGTGCAGTGGCTGGATTCGACCAGGCAAAGCACCAATAGTGCCCAGTGTGGGCATGCAACTCTGCCAAAGAGGAGAGACTGGGGATGCCAACCTGGCTCTGCATCAACATAGGTAGTAGAGGTAAAATGAGCAGCAGAATAACTGCTCACGATTTGGGGTTTTTTTTTTATTTTGAGCAGGTGAACCCGAACATTTGACAAAATGAGAGCAATCAGTTTTTCACAATTTGGTTCATTCATTTAAGTTCATTTATTTATTTATTTAATCTGTTTTTAGTTTTCCATTCATTTTCTGGAAACAATGAAAATGTGTGGTGGAAAATGAATGGTAAGAAAGTGGGAATGGCTGAAACAAACAAACCGAGCAAACTAGACAAACTGAATGAACCAAACTGAAATTACAAAAAAAAGGGTAATCTATCCAAGATTGTACATGTAATTGTCATTACCCTGTTTGTCCATTTTGGGTCAGATTGTTCAGATTTGATGGGTTTGCTCGTCAAATCCCTGGTCTTTCCATGATACCTTCTCCCGATACCCCTTTTCCTAGCAGGGAGGTTGTGCACAGACAGTCTAATCCTGCCTCCTGCATGGAAGCCTCAGAACAAGTTGCTAAGGCTGGTTCAGATATAGCTGAGACAAAAGCAAGTGTTCCCATTCCGAAGGGCATTAACAAAATTTTGGGAGTGCTTTTGATTGCCCATCAATAGATAGTCAGATTCTAGTGATTCCGTGCTTCTGCCATTTTTTGTCACTTTCTGGGACTTTTTTGTCATGTTCTGTGACATTTTAATCACTTTCTGGATTTTTTATGACAGTTTGACAGCACTTTTGGCTGTTTCGAGCTCTTCCTGGTGCTTAGCTGGCACGTTTTCATTGCAAAACCTCCCAGGGCAGCATACAGGACACATCCAGGGCTTGTAACCAGCCCATGGCAACCCCAGTCAATGTGAAAAAATAATCAGAAAATGTCAAAAACTGCAGGAAAGTCAGTAAGTTTTCCATGTCATGCAACTCTCAGTGGGCATTTTTTCATACACCTTAAAGTTGCAGATTTTTCAGTCTTCTGGGTTTACAAATCCACAAGTAAGTTCCGGATGCATTTTTCACACACACACTGCCCTGAGGCAGTTCCTAGAAGCATTCTTCACACAAACACTGCCCTCAGGCAGTCTAAAGTAGCTGCAGCTGTAGACGTGACAGGCTGCCATGGAAACCAAGTGACCACAGCTGCCTGGAGCAAAGCAGTTTACCAGGAGAACCTTTTACACACAAAAGTTGAAGTTCTATGCAGAAGTTCAAAGAGTCGGATGTTTAAGATCTGGGTGAGTGATTTAGACACACAGGAAGTTCAGGATGTAACAGCAAACATGCAGAAGAAATGTGTGTGTAAAAACACCCAGTGAATGCCCTGCTTCCAATGGAAGTAACACTCACAGAGATTTTTCATTTGAGGTCTAGTTCAGATAAGCCATTCTGATTTCACAGAATTTTTCTGTGAAATCAGAACATCTTAGCAAGATTCTGGTCAGAATTCCAACTGAAATAATTTTTGAGTTGGAATTTTGACTGGTTTGTTTGCACATGACCAAAATGGCAGCCAGGATTCTGTGCATGTGCAAATGGTGGACACTGTTCTACGTATGCACAAGATGGACTGCACTGAAAAACGATATAGTGGCTACCATGCTGGAGCATCTTGCCATACATCTTGTATGGTGGTGGCCATTTTGCACATGCACAGAATGGCTGTTGCCATTTTTCACATGAACAGAATTGTGGCTGTCATTTTCTGCATGCACAAAGGCTTTTGGTTTTTTTGTTTGGTCCAATTGCAACTAAAACCAAACAAAATGACCAATTCTGATTCCATCTGCTTTTAGCCCTACTAGCTGCTTCTACTCCAGCCATGGGTCTCATTCAACTAATCCTTTGGTTGTGTCCCCAGCTAAGAGGACCAAGACCAAGAGAGAAATGCAACACAGTTTATTACATATAGTATTCAGCCATAATTCCTGAACAGCACAAAATATCATTCTCTCATTCCTGGCTTGTATATGTACCACCAAAACAACTCTTTCACATGCCAGATATAAATGGATTTATGTTTTTTCCTTTGAGAAAGGACATTTTGCAAGGATGAACCCTGGCTTTCTACATAGGCTGACCAACTTTTATTTCTTTCCTTTTTTTGCAAAGCAATCTCTGAAAGCTCTGGACCTGAAACCAGTCTGTTGCACATTTAATGAATACTTTCTTTCCAGATGCAGAACTTATGCAGCTGATGTTGAATTATTTGCATTTATAAATGGCTTTCGGTACCTGCAAGAATGGATTTAATGAGCACTTTCTTTAATTGTATTTAGAGACTGTATTAACCATATAACTAGAATTAATGAGCTGACATTATGGCTTAGTAAATCACAACATCAGCCCATTTGCTTTTGTCATGTAATATTAACATACCATCTGGGAAATCTGGGTGGCAAAGCTGTAGATCTTTGCAAGTTCGAGCTGGGTTGTTCTGAGTGCCCATTGGATATTTCATATGTTCAATGTCTTGTTTCAGAGAATTGAGTGAGCCAAAGATCTCCTCCATGCCATCTGTGTAATCCAGGATGTTATCACCTGCATCAGCCAACATGGAATCTGAAGATCTTCTTGTCTTTTTGGGTGACTGGATTGGCAAAGGCTGAATAACTTCACCTGGAGGGCCCTGGAGAACACATCACACAATTGGGTTAGCTTTGCCTTTATTTTCCTCTCCGCATGAATAGGTGAATGGATGGGAAGATGGATTAAAGGTGACTCAAATGCTCTAAATCCCCCCCCCCCCATTGTTTTCAACCTAATTTATTTTCTACAGGTTCTTTATGTGTCCTCCTGATTAAAAAGTCTACCCAGACTGCATATTCATTTTATTTTTTCAAATCTCTACACCACCCTTCCCAAATGGCTTACAAAACAAATACAAACAACATGTAATACATATAAAACAGCATAAACAGCCCAATCCCCAAACCTTTCCCCAACCCCTCCCCATCCCCTCCACAATCCCCCCTAACCCTCTCCAACAACCTCCTAACATCCCTATCCCAAATCTACCCCCAAAGCTCCTATTCCCTATTTCTGCCCATCAAATGCCTTAACAAATAGAAAAGCCTTACACTGTCTCCAGAAAACTCCCAGGATTGGGCTTAAATGAACCTCTGGGGGAAGGGAGTTCCCTTGGGGCAGCAACCGAGAACATCTCCCTACAGACTAACAGATGGTACCCACAGGGAGGCACTCCCAGCTGATCGCAGGGGCTGCAATGGAGCATGAAAGGACAGGCGGAATCTCAGATAGGCCAACTTTCAGATGTGGGGCCCAGATAATTTCGGTATTTAAAGATCAAAACCAGCACACTGAATTGTGCTGAAAATCACTAGGAAACCTGTGCAGACTTTGGAGCACCGATGTAATATGCTCCAGGTGTTTTGGTCCTGAAAGGAGGTAAGTCGCTGCATTCTACTAGGGATGTGCATTTCATTTTTGTTATTACAATAATGAAAATGAAAGACGTCTCTTTCATTTTAGTTATTGAATAATGAAAACAAAAGAACATAATAACAAAAGAACAAAATAATTTAATTTTGTTATTATTAGTTAATAGGAAGAAAAAAAACCCACATTTTGGCTTTAGTTTTCTTGTTGTCCACTTTATTTTCATGATACTGGGGCAAAATTAAACCCCCAATGGAGGGCAGCATGTGTGCCAAACTTTGGAAAGCTGGGTTAAAGGGAACAGATTTTATAAGCAGTTGTAATTTGATATTTTACAAAAACCTACATACACATTCCTGACTGTTACATCTTTGTCTCCCATCCAATTTGGATGAAACCTAGAAATATTATACCCCTCCCCAAGGTTACTAACTCTGAAAAATTTCAGAAGGATTGGGTAAAGGGTCCTGATTTTATAAGCAATTTATTTGTAATGCATTTCTGGCTGTAACATTATCTTATTTAATTTCACATTAAATTTGGGAAGATTGTATCTCAGTCCTTCAGTATCATCTCTTCCAAGTTCTAGAAAGATTTGATAAAGGGTTCAAATTTTATAAGTAATTGAATTTTCCATCTTGAAGATTTGTGTTATTCAGGTAAATAGCACATGCAGTGTCATTCATAGACAGGCATGGCAGGGGGAGGGGGCCTGTAGAACGGAGGGAGAGAAGCCCAGCAGACTGACACACTGACTGGCCAGTTTCTGCATGCTTCCATCTTTACAGGACCAATCGGTAGTGACTTCAAGGCGGGCACAGAGCGTAGATATAAGCTGCCGTTCATTGAGCCTGTTCTTTGTCGGTGATTCATTCTGACTTTGGTCAGAATGTTTTCACAGACTTTGCTCGTAGGCTCTCTGTGTGTGTGTGTGCTAGAGCTTACTGCAAGAGTTCAGCTAGCTATATAAAACCAATCCCCACACTCCTGGGGTGCCACCCAACATCCTCCTACCCCCCTCTGGGGAATTCTCTGCAAGTTGAAGGACACCCCCACACACCTGGGGTGCCCGCCCAGACTGAAGCCTGTGCCAAACAGCAGATATTACAGATATATCCTCTGGTCAATTGGACTGAAATTTAAAGATGCCCTGGTTGGGACAGAGATGTGATTGGTCTCTCTTACTGCATGCTTCCAGCTTTCCAGGACCAATGCTGCGTGGCTGTGAAGCAGGCATAGAAGGGACATAACTGGGACTTCAGGTAGCAAGGCAGAGGGCAGGGGGATAGCATCCCAGCAATCAGGAGATATGGTTCACACATCCAGGCTGGCCAATTGACATCACAATCACATTCTGCAGTACAAAGGACATAAGAGAGTCCCTTATTGTCTCTTTCCTAAGCAGATGCTTCCTACTTCTCAGTAACAAATGAGGGAGAGGGGTTGGTGTGATCACAGCAGAAAATGAAATATGGGTGACATTTCTGCTGGATAATTGGCATCACAAACAGATCTTGTACCACAGTGACAAACATAAAAGAATCCCTGGCATAGGCTCATTCTCGGAAGATGATGTGCCAGCATATAACACTAGGGATGGGTGAACAGAATGCGGTTCAGATGTTTGGATGTTCGGTTCGAAACCTGAGTTTGGGTTCGATGGTTCAGTTCATTCGAGTTCGAGTTGGCCAAACTTTACTGAACAGTCAAAAAATAGTGCTATCGAAACCAAAACCAAACCAAAACCTATTTTTTGGCCTTGAAAATATGTTTTTCTTGCATCCGAACTCATCCGAACTCATCCGAACTTGACCAAACTTTTTAGTCATTCGAGAGTTCGGTTCGGACATTCAGTTCGGACGTCCAAACAGACAGAGTTCAGACCAAACTCCGAACATCCGAACCGCGTTCGCCCATCTCTATATAACACTGATACCCTTTCTGATATTTGACAGAGATGATCATGAAGTTTAGAGATACAATCCTAGCAAATATCATGTCAACTGGCTGGAATAAATTGACATTACAGCCAGAAATACATTTACAAGTAAATTGCTTATATAATCAGGACCCTTTATCCGATCCTTCTGATATTTGGCAGAGATAGTATACACACAGAGAGGTATAAGTGTGCCACGTTTAATCCAAATTGGATGGGAGACAAAGATTCTAAAGCCAGAAATGTGTACACAGATTTTTGTAAAACAACAATTTTCAACTGCTTATAAAATCGGATCCTTTTATTCAATTTTTCCAACAAGGTGTCCAGAAGCACTCCATGGTTGCAAACCTGATTGACCAGAGGGGGATGGACTTTGTCAATAACAGGAATCCCAATCTCCTCCAGATCACATGGCCAGCCAACCATCATCACCTGGATTCAGCTTCAATTGGCTCAGTCAGGCAGTCAGGCATTGGGTAAACACCAAGACTGAAGGTCATGAGTTGGATGAAAAAGAGAGGTAGAGCTGTGTGTCATCAGCATACTGATGGCACTTCACCCCAAACCTCTAAATGACCTCATCCAGTGGCCTTATATACACATTGAACAAGAGGGAAGACAGAATAGAACCCTGTGGAACTCCACAGGAAAGGTCCTGAAAGGACAAAAAACAATCATCCATCACTACTCTCTGGGATCTCCATGACAGGAAGGAGTAGAATCCCTCAAGATCGGTCCTGTACACCACCTGCCAGGTCCCACAGTAGTATCAACACCACCTCATGATCAACTGTATTAAAGGCCACCTAAAGATCCAATGGGATCAACAGGGCAGAATTCCCCTTGTCAATCTCCAGGCACAGGTCATCAACCAAGGCCACAAATGCAGTCTCAGTTCTATACCCAGGATGAAAGTCTGACTGAAATGGGAACAGGAATCCAATGATATTGAGATGAGCCTGGAGCTGTTGGTCAACCACCCAATCAATAACCTTTCCTGAAAAGGGAAGGTTAGAGACAGACCAATAGTTGGCTGGGGAGTCAGCATACAAAGATGGCTACTTAAGGAGGGGTAGGACAACTGTAGTTTTAAGCCCGTTCGACACACTACTCCCGAAGAGAGGTGTTGACAACCCCAGCCATCAATGGCCCGAGTGTCTACCAGGTGGCTTTCACCAGTCAGGATGGACAAGGATCTAGTTCACAACTGGTTGTCCTTACCACTCCAAGCACTTCCCCCACATTAGGTGAAACCAAACTGAAACTGATTCAAATAAGCAGGATGGGAAGGACCAAGCTTCCATAACCTCAAACTCTGACTCTGCAGGTAAAATGGCAGTACCTAAGTCATGGTGAATACAAGTGATTTAGTCTACAAAGAAGTTAATGAAAATGTCACAACAGGCATTAGATGACTCCATTCTGGGTGAAGGAAGACTTGATTAACCAGGGTCCTCACCACCCGGAACAGTTCAGCTTGACGAGACTTTGCAGACGCTATGATAGTGGAGAAGATATCTTTCGTTTCTGCCATCATAGTCATGGCACATCCATGGCATAGATCATTTCAAAATCATCTATGCTGAAATTGGTCGGCTTCAGCGCAAGTCAAGCACCACCTGCGCTCTCACTGCCTACCCTTCTGCTTCAGCTGCCTCAGGTCCACCATGTACCGGGGGACCTGTGCTGCTGAAGCAGTGAGGGTGAACACCTGAGTGCAACCATATCAATCGCCAAGGTCAAGATGTCATTCCACAAAGCAACCAGTTCATTGACAGAGTAGCCATCAAGGTTGGTAGGTCAACCCTCCAGAGAGGGGGGATAGTAGTATGGGGTGCACAGTAGTATGGGGAGGGATGTAAAGAGAAAAATTCCAGTCTATGCACCTAAAAGAATGAAGAAACATGCCACTTTCTTCCCTCCTAGAGCATACATGAAAGCAGGGAGAAAGCAGGGGCCATGACACTGCCCCTTGCCTCATCTCACACTATTACAGATGGTCACTTGCCTTTTACAGAGGTGTGTAGTATTGGATACACTTGCTGATGTACCCTGGAGAAAAAATATGCCCTCTAGGTAGGATTGTGTGACTCCAAACTAATACTTCCTATGGACTATCCCCAAAAGGTAGACCAGCTCTGGAAGCAGATTGCAGAAATGCCAATGCCTGTTATTTCACATCACTTGGCTTTGGTTCCTCCCCTCCCCTCCTTAGGCCTAAATTTCATATTGATGATGCAGCTGGAAAAATATGTAACCCTGCAATACCATTAATAAATTAGGGATGTGCGAACGTGGTCGAACCGAACACCTGAAGCCCCGAACAGTTCGTCTGCATTCGGATGAGTTCGGGCACGTTCAGGCAGGAAAAACATGACTGGCAGGTCCAGGCGGGGTGTGTGTGTGTGTATGTGTGGCAGCTGAGAAGCAGACTTCCTGATGCCAGGGGTGGAGAGGCTTTCACTAGCAGCCAACCTGCTCAATCACCATCCCTTTTTTCCTGAGACCACTGGCTTCACAGTCTGCGATTGGTCACGGGCTTGGCTGCATGGAGCCAATGGGGTTTGTGGTAAGGCGGGCGCAGTAAGTAACAAAAGTCATTGCCCTTCCCCCTTCCAACTACTACTGAGCTAGCCACTGATCATGTCAGCAGGCATTTTCAGAAGTCTCCCTTTCCCAGCAGTTTGTGTACCTCCCAATCCATTGCCATCCTCCTCCTATTTCACCCATTTCCACACATTTACCTCCATAGTTTCATTTATTTAGATTAGATTAGATCAATGTGGGTGTTATTTTTATTTTGTTCCCTCCCTTTGTTCTTTCTCCCTACCCTCCATTGAACCCTCCCCTCCTCCCTGTATATATTCCATCCCTGATTCCCTCCCCTGTTTTTGGATTTATTTAGAATAGGATTAGATTGATTTAGGTGTCATTTCAGTTTTGTACCCCTCCCTGTGTTGTTTGATGTGAGCTGTCTGTGTCCGCCCCCCCCCCGCTCCCCATTCCTGTGTATATATATATATAGAGAGAGATTAGATATTAGATAGTTAGTATAGTTAGATAGTTGTAGGAGTTAGCTTAGTTATAGAGATAGACAGAGATAGTGTGTAGTGATTCAGTTTTAATATTTTATAGTGTGTTTGTAGGACTAGGTCTTTGTAGATATAATATTCCATTTATTTCCATAGGTTTTAGAATAGTTAATAAATTAGTGTAGATATATATAATATTAGATTACAAATTTGAATAAATAAAAAAATATATAAAGTCTTCATGTGCATTCTTTTAGTGTTAGAAATGGAGAAAGGAAGCAGGAGAGGCTGGTCTGCTGCCCGTAAGGCGGGCAATGGGGAACATGGAAAAGGTGGCAGGGGCCATGCCAGCGGAGTGGCAGAAGGCAGCAGCAGCAGCCCAAGCCCATCACCATAGCCCGAACTGCACAGGCCTGATTTTGGCAGTCGGACTTCAGAGGCTCCCAGCAGTGGCACTAGCTGGGCTGTGGTTCAGCAGCGCCTCCTGCCAGCATCCTCCACTGCTACGCAGGGCACTGGAAGGCCTGCAGTGTAGGAGACTGCAGCTGTCTCTGCTGCGACTTCAGGTGCAAGTGCTTCGGATATTCCTCCAGGGCCACTAATGTCCCAGACCCCCATTGTTGATGTGATCCCCAGCAGTCCAGGGCTGGTGGATCCCACCCCGGCTGCTAGAGGCAGGGCCCGATCCCCAGGCAATGGCAGCAGGGAGAGGAGCAGCAGTAGCAGCAGCAGCAGTTATAGGGGGCACAGGGAGATTGGCAGCAGCATGGTGGGCAGTCCATCAGCCTCAGGGTACCAGTACTTCCCTTGGTGGGACATCACTCTGATTGGGGACAGCGAGGCAGACACTAGTCCTGCGGAGGAGATGCCTGGTGCTGAGGTGATGGCTGTCCCTCCAAGAGCTGTGTCACCACCATGTTCTGCCCCTCCCAGCAGTACTGTCAGCGGTGCGTCACCCAATGTGGGCCAGAAGGCAGGAGGGGAAAAAAAATCCTCCGTCTGGACACATTTTAAGTTGGCATGGGCGGATGATCCCAGGGAGGTGCAGTGCACTTTGTGCCAGAAGGTGGTGAAGCGTGGGCAGGTGCTCACCAACCTTGGCACAACTGCCATGGTGAGGCACCTGAAGGGATGCCACAGTGCTGTGCTGCTAAGGGGGCAGGCAGGGGAAGTGGACGGCAGCAGATTCCCAACTGCAGCGGCCAGTCATCCGCCTCCATCGGCGGGCAAGTGTCCTGCTCTAACAGCTGCCTCTAGCAGCAGGAGTGGTATCGCTACTAAGGGGGAGCAGAAGAAGAAGAAGCAGCAGCAGCAGCATCAGTGCACCATGGAGGAGCTGGGGAGGGGACAGCTGCCAAGTCCCTTGGCAACTTCAGAACGTGGACAGCAGCGTGACTTTCAACAGAAAGTCACATGCATGTTGGGGAAAATGATAACGCTGGATGGGCAGCCCTTCTTGGTCATTGGGGACATGGGGTTTAGGTGCCTAGTTTGCTTCCTGGCCCCCTAATTTAAGCTGCCAGTCAGCAGGTGCTGCCAGCCCTGTACTGGGCTTTAAAGGAGCGGGTGTGGGAGCAGCTGTCAAGGGCTGGAGGTGCCACCATCCACTTCACCACAGACCTGTGGTAGAGCAGAAACGTGCAGCACGCCTACATGGCAGTGACAGAGCACTGGTGGCAGGACCTGGAGGCAGCATTTGGCAGTGGCGGGAGGGGTCCTGAAGGAGGGTATAGGTGGGCCCTTCTTCAAGTGGAAGTAATGGATGGCCCCCACACCACTCAGAACATTGAGTCAGCTCTGACCACCATGGTGAGGGAGTGGGTCACGCCAGGTGCGCCCTTCACCAAGAGGTGTGTGGTGAAGGACAATGTGGCCAACATACTAAGGTCAGTCTGTGAGGGGGGGCTTCACCAGCATCCCTTGTACTTCTCACAGCCTTCACCTGGTGGTCAGGGACACTCTGGGCTTGGGTGAGAAGGGAATTGGGGCAGGCACCCTTAGCTCCCTGATCAAGCGGGGGAGAAAGCTGACTGGTTTCTTTAACCAGAGCGTGAAGGGCAGCAACCTCCTCCAGGCTAAGCATGCCAACTTGCTGAGGAAGGCTCCCCAATGCACCAGCTGGTGCAGGATGTATCCACCTGATGGAATTCGACCTTCCTGATGCTTGAGCGGCTTCTCATGCAGAAAGCCGTCTTGCATCAGATGCAACTGGTGATGGACAGCAGGGCACCTCCAGGGTATGATGGGGTGCAATGGAAGATCCTGGATCACACGGTTTTTGTTTTGAGACCATTCCTGGCTGTGACGGAGACCATCAGCTCCTTCACGGCCACCATCAGCCGGGTGACCCCTCTGGTCCAGAGTCTCCTCATGAGGCAGGAGGAGATTATCCAGCAGCAGGATTGTGGCCCTCAGGGAAAGCAGCTGGCGGCTGAGACGGTTGCTGTGGTTTGGCAACTGAAGGCAGCGCAGGTTCAATGAGCTCCTGAAGCTAGAGATGGGCAAACAGATCGCGGTTCGGGTTCGGCCGTTCGGTTTGGCCACGTTTGGTTCATGTGTTTGGGATTGGCCATTCGTGTGAATCGCCGAGTTCATGGTCAGCCGTTTGGTTCGGCAGCGTTCGCGTCGCGTATTCGTGTTTGGTCATTCGGGTGGATCACGCGTTCGCGTTCGGCTGTTCGGTTCGGCAGCGTTCGGGTCATGTGTTCGTGTTCGGCCATTCGTCGTTCGGGGGGATCACCAAGTTCATGTTCGGCTGTTTGGCGTTCGGCTGAAAATATCACAAGAGCACGGGAAGCCGGAAATCACGGCGGAAACCGGAAATTCATGTGTGCATGTGGAGCTGTGAGGCGAGTGGGTGTGTGTTTGATTCGGTGGCTGCTTGTTCGTGTGTTTTGGCTGTGATTGTGTTGGGTTTGGCTGTGCTGTGTGTTTGGGTGGATTGGTGTGTGTTGTGGGTGACTGTTGGTGTGTGAGTTTTGTTAAAAAAAAAAAATGAAGAAGAGTGTTGGTGTAGGTCGCATCCTCCGGCTGGGGGCAGCCAGGGGCGACTTTCTAGTTGCAATATCTAGCATCCCCTAGTAGCACCCATGGGGAGGGCAGGATTTGCACATGCCAGCCAGGGGCGGCTTTCTAGTTGCAATATCGAGCATCCCCTAGCACCCATGGGGAGGGCAGGATTTGCATGTGCTAGCCAGGGGCAGCTTTCTAGTTGCAATATCTAGCATCTCCTAGTAGCACCCATGGGGAGGGCAGGATTTGCACGTGCCTTATGGGTTTTTTTAGTTGCCATCCCTAGCACCCACAAGGAGGGAGAATTAGAGGCATCATCATAAATGTATTATATTTACTTGGTGTTTTATGTGTTCCCATTTCAGAGAAGAATCGGATTCTTCTGGACCTGGGCCCAGACCTGCTTCCAGGCCCAGGACAACACCTCGTCGCTGCTGTACCCCAAGATGGAGCTCGCCATCATCACCCCCAGACACCCCCAGGCACCAGTCGTCGGATGTCTGGAGGTTTTACATCCAGGGCGACAGAACCGCCACATGCAAGGTATTTCATGGGGACTGGAACAACAGGGAATGAATTACCCTCTGACCTGTTAGGAATGGAAGTTCCCTGCAGAGAGAGATTGGATGGCCACCCCGTCCACCCACTCATGGAGACAGAATGCATGCAGGGCTTGACAGACCATTGGTCTGACACAGTATGGCACTTCTAATGTTCCTTTCTTTTTCTGATCTTTCTAGATCTGCCAAAGAGTGATCCGCCGGCAGTGGGAGGGCACAACATCGGGGCTGCTCAGCCACATTGAGCGGACCCACAAAACGTGGGTGAGGCGGGCAGGCGAGGAGGACTCCACTGCAGCTGCACCCATCGAGCCGCAGCTCCTGAAAAGGGGGAGGGAAGGCCTCCAGGAAAAGGAGGCATATAAGCCCTTCCCCTCCCTCCGCCTCAAGCCTCACCGTGGAGACCCCCGAGATCCCAGAGGACGCCGCAATCAAGGCCCTTCGGGACAGGCTGCGTCGCTCCACCCAGGGCCACATGGAGGAGGTCCAGCGCTCCACCGCCGACCTGGAGAAGTGCCTGGTGGCGGAAATGCGGGCGGTGCAGGCGGAGCAGCAGCGGGTGCTGGCATACGGCCAGTATCTGTCCGCCGAGCAGCGCCGCTTGCAGGTCTACCACCAGGCACTCTCCAGTTGGCATAAAGACCTAGCAGAGGTGGTGGAGAAAGCGGTGGACAACGGCCTGGTGGACCCCTCCACGGTGGCTGCTTGCCCTCCGGACTGCGAGCTGCCCCAAGTCCTATTGCCTTTCCCCCAAATACGGGGGGACACGCCCAGTGGCAGAGATACTGACTCTTAGGTTGTTGTTTATAAGTTTCCTTTCCATGTTTGCTTTTGTTTTATTAAATGTTGTTGTTGTTGTTTTGTTTTCCTGTATTGAATTTGTAAATAGTTTTGAGTAAAGTTTTCAAATTTATTGTTACGAGCTTCGTTTAGTCCTCTCTTTTATCCCTCCCTATGTGCTTAAGTTCTGGCTGGCAGGTGGCAGAATCTCATACAGCTACTAGATCCCTTCCAGCAGCACATGCCACCTCAAGTAGCGTAGTAACCCAAAGATGTGCGGTGCCAGCAGCAGGGTCTCAACTAGCAGAAAGCCCCCAGGAGGTGCAGGGCTGGTGGTTGTGTGGGTGGGTGTGACAGAGAGAAAGAGAGACAGGCTCCTCGGCAGCGGGCAGGAGGCGGCGGGCGCTGGTGGTCGGAGGGGCTTTTAGTTTCAGCAGCCAGCTTCAGCGGGCATCCGCGGGTGGGTGCAGAGGAGTAGGCTTTTGGGGAGGGGGGCAGCTTGTACTTCGCCACAGCCCTCCCTGCCAGTGAAAACTCAAGGAACACAAACTTCAGGAGTTCTGCAGATGGTAGGTCCAGTTTATGAAGATAAACTTGATGGTGACACAGATGTCCAGAAATCTGTTAACATATTGGAACAAAATTCTGCAGTAGATGAATATTATAGTGATTCAGCTACACCAGAATTTAGATCAATGCCTCCAATCTGAAGGGGCTTTGCTAGCTGCACAGAAGGTTGCCCCGGGTATTGGTGACTTATGCTGAGCCACGCCCAGACTCTTTCTATCTTTTTAAGTGGTCAGATCCTACAATAAGAACCGCATTCAACAGAATGCGTATGCATACCTTTCCTTCTGCCTCTGTAGAGGGAAGGTATAAGGGTATACCTCATGAGTTCCGGAAGTGTCAGATGTGTAAAAGTGGCTAGGAAGATATGGTAGCTCATATCTTGTTCGATTGCTCCGCATTGTCGGGGCTAAAAGCTGGTGGGGTGTGTGGAGGCCTTGCTGGTGCTTGGGAGGGGGAGGGGCAGGCAGAGCTCCCCCTTAGACTGGGTAGACGCCTACAAGGCCCTCACAGATAATGAATTGAGACCCAGACAGTTTTGTTTCTTGCTGCGCTGCGCCCGCCTCACCGCAAGCCCCATTGGCTCCGTGCAGTCTAGCCCGTGGCCAATCGCAGACTGCGAAGCCAGTGGTCTGAGGCGAAAAGAGATGGTGATTTGGCAGGCTGGCTGCTACTCCAAGCCACTCTCCACCCTCCACCCCTGGTACCTGGAAGTCTGCTCCTAGCTGAGTCAGATGACTTCCCCCTCCCTGCTACATTTGGCCTTCCAGTGACCTGTCAGTAGACCACGTTTTAGCCACCTGAACACAACTGAACGCGATCCGAACTGACCGAACTGTTCGGCCATTTTGCTGTTCGGTGTTCGGTTCTGTTCAGTATGTTTGCCATTTTGCCGTTCGGTGTTTGATTCTGTTTGGTATGTTCGTGTACGTGTTCACGTTCGGTGGTCTGAACAGGCCAAGTTCGGGCCCAACACCAAACTGCCGAACCACGTTCACCCATCCCTACCTGAAGCAGGCAGAATACATGTTGGCAACCATGCTGGATCCTAAGGTCAAGGGTAGCATGGCGCGCTGGACACCGTTCTATGGCCACTGGAAGGGTGACCTAGTGGAGAGGGTCCGGCAGGCAGAGATGGCTCTGGAGAGTGTGGGGCAGTAGCAGCAGCAGGACGCCCCTGGGAATGGTGGAAGTGGGAGCAGCAACCCCTTTCAGCCAGTGGGGTCTATCCTTGCCCCCAGCCCTAGCAGTAGCAGCACCAGCAGCAGGCTGAGCAGTAGCAGCACCCCTATTGCCAGCAGGAGCTCGTATGTGCAGGGCACTCTGGAGAGCATTGGCTCGTGCACATCAGGGCAGGCAGCGTGGCTGAGGGCAGTGGTGGAGGTGGTGCCAAAGGCCAGTTACGTGAAGGAGTACAACAGTGCCTCAGCAGCAGTGGAGAGCTACCTGGAAGAGGAAATGTGCATAGTACCCAGAAACAATCCCTTGGCCTACTGGGTCAGCAAAACCAACGTATGGCCAGTCCTGTCCAAAGTGGCCAAGGGTCTGTTGTTCTACCCACCAACGAGTGTCCCCAGTGTGCGGGGGTTCTCCATGGCAGGGGATATTTGCTCTTTGCACCGCCTGAGACTGGAGGCCAAGTTGGTGGAGCAGTTGCTGTTCATAAATGTGAACCTTGCACTGCTGGGATTCACCAAACTGCCCCTGGACATGGATTGATGGTGCAGTGGCACATGCCATCCCATGCCGGGGGCAGTCTTGGGACAGGGATCCTCCTCAATCTGGGCTGCCTGCTGCTTCTGAGGTGCTCTCTCTCCCTCCCAATGCCAGGCCCCCCCCCTCTCTCTCTCTCTCACTAGAAGGCCTATCTGACTGACCTCATGATGCCGGGTGGCATTGGGAAGCTGTAAGCCTGCCAGCAAACCTTTGGCTAGACTATCTCGCCCCGCCTATCTGACTGGCTCTTGCGCATGCTGCAGTATTCGCAGTATTCGCAGTATCTGAGTGCCTGGCCAAGGTCTCAGCCTGCCTTCCCTACTGCCTCTCATTCCACGCTGACTGTCTGCCTGCCCTGGTTGCCAACCTCGAACCCTGTCTCAGCTTGCCTTCCGCTGCTCATGCCACACTGCCTGTCTACTTCTGCTTCCGCTGCTTCCTCTGCTTTGCCATGGGTTCTGCTATTGGGCAATCCAATGTCTGCCGCTGGTCCAACGATGCCTTGCAGCCTCCAATGTCCAGCCAAGTAGGGGTGTCAGGCCAGCCACCAAGCCCCAAGCCTTCCTGGCCTTTTCTGCTGCTGCTGCTGCTACTGCTGCTGGGTCTCAGATGGCTAGCCATGGTGCCACGGGCACCCCCAGGGGCCAAGCGCAGAGCCTGCCTGCCCGGGCAAGCCAGGGTGCCAAGCACCAAGCCTTCCCAGTCTCTGATTCTGTTGCTGCTGCGGCTTCTGCTGCTGTGTCTCTGATGGCCTGCCATGCCCTCACGGGCCCCTCTGGAGGACCCCAAGCCTCTGCCATGGCTGAACATTCCGAACATTCTGGTGTGTCCGAGCTCCACAGGACTGAACCCACGAACCTGAACTAAGTTTTTGAGCTGAACAGCCGAACATCCAAACCCCGTTCTATTCGCATATCCCTAGAATAAATACAAACTTAATATTTTATTGCTTTGGACAGGTATTACCTGTATGTGAAGATAAGTGCATATGAACCTAACTTCCATATTGAGACCTGAGAATGAGATGTCATCTCCTCAGGGTCTCTTGGAGCTAGGTGGCAGCCATATTGAGTGGGGTGAGAGAGGGTTGGTTATACTGTGTGACCATCTCCCCTCTTCCCCTCTATCCAATACAGTTGCTGGTGTAGGACATCCTTATAGGGCTTGATCCTTTTGTCTCCTTCCTTTTCATGACAAAGGAAAGGGGATGGAAGAAGCAGAGCATCTGAGTGAGTGGCTGAGGACCTCATGGTGCAAAGAGTCACCAGCCACCCACTGCCTAGCTGTCAGGCTCCTTCCATCCCCTTCCCTCCAGAAGGAACAGGGCATTTGGTAGATCCATTGAACAATTCTTATCTTCCCTTCCATGTTGGCTCCAGTGTGGAAGGAAGAAAGTAAAAGTGGCAAGACAGTAAAGAAGGCAAATAGCTGGCACCCTGCAAAGACATCCTGGCATACTATCAGGGGAGGGTGGTACATATGGGCACCGGGGGCAGTGACCTTCTTGTTCCCATGGCACCCCCCAGCCTGCCCCTGCATTCCCAAAACCTCTTATCTCTCCTCTGGCACTGCCGCACCTGTGTGTGACCTGCTGCCCTGAAGACACCCCCCCACAAGCTGGCAGGAACATCACAGCCAGAACGTGTGGCCAGTGGAGCCAGTTTTCTGTACATGGCAATAGCTGCAGCTGCCTGCTTCCATCTGATAAGTTTCAGGGCCCTTGGGCTCCACTTAAATTAAATATTTGTTTTTCTTCCCCTGGGAAAATTGCAAGACTTTTGTGGGGAGGGCAGATTGGGGGGAGTTGTGCACTTTAAGATTAAATGGTGTCCCCTGCTTGCCCCCATGTGCACCGTGGGGGCTTGCTTCTAACGTGCTGCTTCTTAAGTGAATAAAGAGCGAGTTGTTGTTTTTTGCCTTGCTTGCGTTTCCCCTGGGCAGACTGGGGGGTAGGGGAGGGTTAAGATTTGTGACCCCATGTGCACTGTGGGGGACTTGGTTCTAAGCTGCTGCTTCTAAAAAGTGATTTTTAAAGAGAGAGAGAGAGAGGATTTGCCTTTCATGTTTCCCCTGAGCAGATGGGGTGGGGGTGAAGGGAGCTTTTTGCCTCCTGCTCCAATGTGCACTGGACTTGGCTCTGCTTGGTTGCCTGCTTTCCCCCTGAGCAGATGGGGGGGGGACTTTGCCATGGATCTGCCACACCCTATCTTTGTGTGTGCCCCCATCTCTGCTCCCTTATCCTGAGTTCAGTCCTTTAGTATTTGGGGGTAGGAAGTGGATCCAGGGGCCAGATCCAGGAGCTGGAAAAGAGCATAAAACCTCACCATTGGACACATTTGGCTCCTGAGCCTGAGGCTACTGAGTAGATTTAAGGGGGTGAGATTTGTTTGTGGTGGCCCCATCATGGGCTGGACTTTGGGGTTGGTTGATTGCTCTAAAATTACAGGTTGTGGGGGTTGTGTTTTTTAAAGTTTACCAGTTTCAGTGTTGCCACCTTATGTTTGTAAGTGTTATGGATTTGGGATCCCCCTGGGAATGTAACTCCCTGTTGGGATTAATTCCCCCAGGAATGCAAGTCATTGTATAGGGCCATCAATCACACCTAAGCTTGTCTGCCAGCCCCATGTCTTATAACAATGGTTTGGGCTGGGCAATGCTGAGTACTGAGTGGAACAGCTTTAAGTCTGTGTCTGAGTAGAGTGCTGCAGTCTGGTTGGAGATTGCATGTTAGACTTTGGGGGCAGAAGGCTACAGAGAGAGCCTTGGAGCCCTTTGGGGAGCCCTTCTGGTGGTGGACCTGGAGGAACTAGGACATTTGTAAATAAACAGACTATTATACCACACAGTAAGTCTCCAGTTTCTCTCTCCTGTTGAAGGGACACTGACCCAGCAAGGCTGCCCCTGGAACTTACCACCACCCAGGGAAGTGGGGTGAGTAACATAAGGGTGTTGAAAATCCATAAGTGACGAGAGTTGTGATAAGCCTGTGATTTTTTGCTTTCACTAAGAAAGTAAGTTTCCCTAAAGTTGTGGAGAGAAGCTTTAAAATATGACTGCAGTTTTTGGCTGAGAAACTGAAGGCAAATGGAAAGAACCCCTGGTTAATTATGACTTTAAGCTCCGAGTTTGACCTGTTAGTTGGTTTGTTTGAAATCTGAGCTAGCTGTTATGGTACTCCTGCCATTGAACACACTGCCTGCTCTTGGCTATTGGAGAGAGGTCTCTGCCAGTAGGCTTACAATCTAAGAAGAACAAGGGTTAGGGGAACACAGGGAGAGATGGATACACGCACATTCCTATTTTTTACAGATGCGAACTGAGGCTGTAAAATTCCATAGTAATTTCAAAATTCTGCTTGGCCCCGCCTACCATTGGCTCCCCACTACTGGCCCCACCCACTGACCCACCAGCCTTCGAACCCACCAGCCACCACTGCATCCTGTGATTACCCTAGTGAATATCCATGGATTGTTCTAGCCTTCATTAACTTGTCTCATCCTTTTCTGAATTCACGTATACATTTTCACAACAATGTGCTGCCTTTGCAACTTCCCATGGTGTTAAGTTCCACAGGTCAATTGCCTAATGCATGCAACTGTTTTCCTTTATCAGACAATCAGATGTCAATTAGAGATAGACAACTAAGGAAATTAAAAGACATCAACATTTTAGTATTTTTCAAAATGGAGATTTTAAATAAAATTTCAACCAAGTTTTAGTTTCAAATGACACCTCAAACATCCAACTTTGAAGCAAAGATATGCAGAATGTCTTCTATTTGATTTATCTTTTATCTTTTACACCTATATATAATTTATTTCCAGTATCATTCACCATATATTAGAATATTCATAGCTTGTTTTTACATTATAGAGTTTCTCAAATTCATATTTGCTATCCTTATCAAATAAGATATTTAGGAGAACATTAATTACATTGACCATCAAATAAGCAACTTTACTTACAGGAGGACCAGGGGGTCCAGGTAAACCGCCATCACCTTTTTGACCAGCAGGTCCCTACCAAGCAGTGGAAGAAACACCATATTAGCAGCATGAAGAATACACCAAAGATGTTCGAGGAAACATCTGTAAAGATGAAGGAAGAACTGTTTTGGAAGGAAGTTACTTACAGAGGATCCTTTGGAGCCTTTTGGGCCTTGAGGGCCCTAGAAGAGAAATAAAAAATGTACATAATTAGACTTTGTTGCATTCAAGCAGAGATGGGGATATTCAGAAATTATCTATACATGGTGAGACTTGTTCAGCTGAATTACTTACAGGTAAGCCAGGAGGACCAGGAGGACCAATTGGACCGGCCGGACCAGAAATGCCCTAAGGAAGAATGAGCACAAAAATAAGGTATTCTGACCACAATGTGTCTACGGCTAAGATATTAAACAAGCACACATGTAAGCCAAAACAGTTCAACATAGGATTCCACTCTGTTCCCATTAAGCTAATGGCCATTTTGATATGAACAACAGTGGGAAACATTCCCAAATCACCTTAAGTACATTCACAATCCATGTCAAGTTGCTTTTGGTCAGCTGCTCACTCACTCAAAATACCTATCAGAGTTTACAGAATCACTACCTCATCTTCCTTCATGTCCTACGTCAGATTTAATTTCAGTCACAATGCCTCTAGAATGCTGTCAGTTGACAATAGTTAAACAGATGAACTATATTGTGCACACAGCTAATCTGCAGGGGAAAATAGCTATATATTGGCTACTCTGTATTCGCTTCCTGTAGCCTCCACTGATTTAATTCTTCTCTTCATTCTGGTCATTCACCTGCACTGTCAGCTTCTTAATTTTAATACAGACCTAAACAATGTCTAATGCAGTGGTTCATGCTTGTGGCTCCTACAGACACTATTATGATATAGTAATTAGTTGTAAATCATGTTTGCAAATAATACAAAGTGCTTGGAATGAGCATACTACTTTGCAAAAGGGCTGGTCTTGTGCAAAAATAAAATTGGATGAAAACATTTTTTACTAACTCCATCACCCTTGACTCCAGAAGACCCTTGTGAACCTGGAAGACCCCTGTCACCCTTTTCTCCTTGTTCTCCTGGGGGTCCGATCAGACCAATCAAACCAGGGTGCCCCTAGAAAAGATACCGAGAAAAGAAAAAGAATGGGGGTGAATGTATAAATGAGCAAACATGACAACAAATTAAATGAATACATTTTGACAGCCAAAGGAGTTAAAAATTCATAAATGGTACTTCTTACTGTGAGAGTCTGAAAAATGGCTGAACAGGAGACACATGTTTATCATGCATGTACATGCGTTAGACAATTGATGCACTATTGTACATCAAATGCAATATTGTAAAAATATTTTGTCATGTATCTCGTATAAAAGCATACATTTTTGGCCATCTGTGTTTCAATGTATTGAAAATTAGAATTAGCCTCTGTATGGTGAACTTCTGATTAACTGTTCCTATAATGACCTTTTACTGACCTCTTGACTATATACTGGGAGAGAGATATGGTCCGTCTGTCTCTTAAGGATTACATAGCTAGGCCTGTATCAACATTTTCCTGTTGACCAGTGTCAAGGGACTCCCTAAACAAGGGCAGGAAAAGGTCTTGTTTATCTAAAGAAAGCTGACATCTTGGTCATTGTTAACTTTTATCTCAGATGATAGCCGCCTTTTTAGCATGTATCAACAGATTGTTTACAACTTACTTTGAGAAACCCCATTGGAAGCTTTCTTAACCTGATGTCATTTAAATTGACTTCTAAGCCTTTTCAAACAATAAAAGAGGCAGAGGAAAAATGAATTCTTCAGAAAGCTCTCCATTCCCTGGAGTTTTCTCACCTTCATTGTGGCAGTATGGGACACAGGACTGGGTGAATATGAATATATATTCTTTTGATGCATTGAGCCAACAATAATTAAAGCATATGTTATTTCTTAGAGATGTAAACTGAATTATGAGATTTTGATAATATGGTTTATTTTGATTTTGCTTTGATGTAATGTTATATTCTTTTAAATTTTGTATGTGACATGTATGTGTTTTGTAATAACCTGCGGGTGACACAAATAAAATATTTGATGATGTTGAACTTATAATAGAACCGTTTCTCTGAACAGAAATGTCTTTTTAAATCATGTATTTGTAACTGACACTGTTCCTCTTTTGTACCATGTTTTTGTTTGAATTTAAGTAAACTATGCTTTATATTTATAACATTCTTTGTCTCATGGCCTCATTTATAAATAACATTGTCTTTACAATACTTTGCTGAGCTGGTTGGCTTTTAGCACAGTGTAAACTGAGTTTCCACATACTGGAAATAAGTAGCCCATTATCCAGAACAGATTATGTCAGGCCTGGACCACTAAGCGCATTTTCCCTTTAAGGAAACTGAGGCACAATGCGACAAGTTGGGGTTGTGGAGGGCAGGCCTCACACTCATTAGTATTTGCTCAGTAGGCATAGCTACATATTGTTTCATGAGACCCTTTTATATCTTTGTTTCTAGTATATAAATAAAAATAACTAGCAATATGTGTTGTGTAGCAGGGCGCAGACTAATTGGGATGCTGGCCCTTTAAAGGAGATAGCACAAGCAGGTGTGAAGTTGCTAAAGGGATGAGAGGATAGCACCTGGCACCTCTCACCTGCATTTTGGCATAGTTGAGCCAGCCCAAAAGTTAAAAGACTGAGCTAAGAGCTCATTAGACAGTGAAGAGGCAGGAGCTGGGGAGAGCTCTGCCTCAGTCAGAGACTAAAGAGTGCTTCAATCCTGCTTGGAGGGTGTTTCCCAAACAGGAAGGGTTAGCAGGCTGCAGGAGGGACTGGTGCCTGGTCTGAGAAGCATGTGAGTACAAGTAATACAGAAGCTCCATTAGAGGCTTGTATCTGGCCCTGAGGTGGGACTGTGACAGATACCAGAGGGGCTGAGATAGAGAAGCCCTAGGCCTCTAAGAGCTGATATGGACATAAACATATGGTGGAGGACTATATTCTGTGAAATAAAAGACACTTGATGTGGAAATTCCCTGAGAACATGATAGGTGGACAGTATGCTGAGACGATTTAGCCCAGGAACTCTCTACCCTGTTACATAGTGGGCTTCATATCAAGTGGAGTGTTACAGTTCTCCTCTGTCCCCCATCTCTAGAATTTTCAACCATGCCTCAGCCTCACTGGAATACAACTCGGCACCTATCTCTCTTACCCTTTCTTTGCAAATCACATCGTATCAGTGAGATTGTTAAGCTATTTATTACTGGTGGGGCTGGTGTAGGTCCTTTTGATTGCCCTGTGACTCATGTTGGTGCTAAACAGCTGTATTTCTTTAAACATTTTGGTGATAGCTCCTCACTAAAGACAATGGCTGCAAACCACAAACCATTTATTCTGAAGTAGTCTCATTGAAGCCCTATGCGAATGATGGGCTTCAGCAGGGCTACTCTGGAGTAAGTGGGTTGTGATCAGCAGTCAAGGTCAACAAAGGGCATTTATATTGTGAAATAAAAAACAGTTTGAAGACACAAAGCAAGGTCTTTTCACGTACCTTCTCTCCCTTGGAACCTGGATCACCTTTCAGTCCAGGCAAGCCAGGTGGACCCTAAATAAGTCAAGGAAAATAATGTTAAACAAAACGTAAGGAAGATTGCATGGGGCAACTCATGGCATTTACAAGAAATGTGAATGGTTCTAAAGTGCAATTCCAGTGGCATTCAATGGCTGATAGCTGGTTGTGCTTCTCGGGGCACAAGATAACCTTTAAGTATACTTAAAAAAGCATATTCCATTCATTCATCAGATTAATGGTATAGCTGATTTTGACAAGACTAGGAAGTGGAAGAGAGCACATGTATGATTGGAAATTTATGCAGAAGAAGCACTTTAAATGTCGTTTAAAGTTCTCCATGTGTCACTGGCAACATCCATATAAACATATGATATTTAAACCACTTTTTTGATCCATTGTTGCTGTTGTTCATTTTGCTTGGGGACACTTTCATGGTTTTTCATTACTTCTCCGACAACGCTTATTCTTCTTTAGTGTACTAGTCCTTTCATAAAAACAGGGGATAAAAGACTCCTTAATTGACATTTTTTCCAGCTTAATGAACCTCAGCAGTGCCTTGCAAAATGCTACTGTATTTTCTTATTTGATTTTTCACTTGGCTTTATTATTTGTGTGAGAGCCCCACTATATATTTCTTTCTCAACAAGAATCTGATTATTATCATCATTAAATTAAACAGCCTCATAGATAGTAACAGTACTCTCTGAATCAGAGGAAAATATTCTATTTGCCCTAACCTTTGTCTTTATTTGGCCCTTGGGAGTGTTTAAAGCTGTTTCCATCAGTTCTTGGCACAGATATTAAAAGGCTGAACAAGAAAATGGCCATTTTTACAAGGACGCCCCCGCTGCTCAGTGTTCGGGTGGGGAGGGTCCATGTAAACAGACAGTGGTGGGTGGGGGGATGGGTGTCCGCTTGGTGTTCACCCATGTGAACACTGAGCCAGATGCATGCACACTCCTGCAGAACAGCCACCTCCACCCATCACCCACCCATCTCAACTCACCTCCACCCACGGAGCCCTCTGGAAAACTGGAGGAGGCTCCATGGGTGGAGGGGTGTGTGTGTGTCTGTGTAATAGGACACACACACCACGCCAAAACACCCATCCTCCCACCCACCTCCATCCACGTAAAAAGGGCTCATGTACCACCACATTATTAGGTCAAAATCCATACAGTGAGATACCACTGGGAAAATTTAGGAATCAAACTTTGAAATATCCTCATGTGAATAGTCGTTTCTCATGGAAGTAATCCATCTGGACCATTCATAAGATTGAAAGGATTGGGACCTTCATAGAAACTGCATAGGAAGATTTTTTTAAAAACAGATGCATACCTAAGCTAGGCAGAACCACTTTTATCATTACCATTTTATTGTTCTATTATATATGGGGATTGTCAGTTCCACTATAAATTTTGCATAGCAAAGCCACCAGATTCAGACCACCTGTGGCCGCAAACATAGTGCATAGATCCAAAAGTGCCAAATGACCTCAAGTACATAAAAATGAAAGTGTCCAAAGTGTTCCCAAAACAAATTCCCTAAACTTCCAGCCATTTTGGCTACAGTATCCAAACCTCTTATTCTGTAGGGCTGTCATTAAACCACTATTCTAAGTGGCTTGCCGGTTGAAGCATTAGATTGGTTTTTCCATCCAAGAGGTGAGACTATGGATTTATCAGACATTGTAGATAAAGCTAAAATTAGTACCTTCAAAAAGGGGTATACCCATCAAAATCTCAGTACCTGAATCGACCCAACAACATCAGTTATCGATTGGCACCAATTATTAACCAACTTGGGTACCCAAGAATCCAAAATGTTGACTTCCAGTCCTGGAATGTTGACTTCTGGTACCGATTTATTTTGTCAATAATCAATATACTGTATCTTGCCATTGATTTATCAGTTTTCTGTCAACTTCCATCAATTATTTGGTAATTTCTGATCCTAGAAAACTCCTTCCAGTCCCAATTCTTTTATTATTATGTTTTATTTAATGTCTTAAGATCATTATTTGTTTTCTGTCTTGGAAAATCAACTTTCCAGTCCTGAAAGGCCAACCTCTGCCCCAAAAAAAGAACTTTTGGTCACTATCCCCCCCTCCCCCATTTTCATGCTGATTTTTTAGTTTTTAGTTTTTAGTTTTTTGACCTGATATACTGGTTGGTATACTGTAGGGATGGGAGAACGCGGTTCGGAAGTTCAGAATTCGGCCCAAACTCGGCCTGTTTGGATGACCGAACCGAACTTCCAAACCAAACGTTCAAACAGCTGGACAGTTCGGAAAAGTTTGGATGAGTTCAGATGAGTTCGGGGCTGGGAAAAATGTGACTTTGGGCAGGAAAAACATGACTGGAAGGGGAAGGCAGCTGAGGAGCAGACTTTCTGGCACCAGTAGTGGACATCAGGGGTGGTTTCAGGGCCAAATGATACCGATACCGAAAAAATAATCTTGATTTTGGTATCGGTATTGATAGCGCTATTTTCAGGTGTTTGGCCAAGTTTGGTCAAACTGAACTCCGCCAAACCAAACAGCCGAACCTGAACTCGGGTTTTGAACTGAACGACCAAACGTCCGAACATCTGAACGGCGATCTGTTTGCCCATCCCTAATATACTGATCTACACCAATTGGGAATCAATAAATCAAAAAATATCAATACCAGAAATATCTGATATTTCATGTATTAGGGTACTCAATCAATACCTGGGTAACCTGTCAGGTACCTGATGTGGTGCCCCAAAATGAATTACTGGCTGGTACTAAATTTAATATCCTCTTCAGCTCTTAATCTGTGGCAGATAGTGAAGATAAGTTCCCTGCAGCTCCCTAGCCACACCTGGCCCTGAGTCCAACAAAAGCCTTTAAAAAGATGAACATCCAATTAATCAGGGCTAGGACCACCAGGAAAGGCTTCAGCATGGAAGAGACTGGAAGCAGGGCTTGCTTCTGAGGGAAGAAGCTGGGAGCTCAGCAGTTCGGCTCACTTCACAAAGAGGCCCAGGTAAGGTTGTTTTGCTGGTAGATTAAACAGACAATTGAATAAAATACACAAAAGCAAGAGCCCTTCCCCGGAATTTGCCTTGCAGAGGAGGAGAGCATGGTGACACTGCAAAGACATGTCCATGGGCAGATGCCCTCCTACAGCATCTTGGGAAAGAATTCTTCTGGTTTCTGATAACACTTCTATTATCAAACGTCCCTAGTTCCCCAGCCAAAGTTTTTTTTAAACTGCTTGCTCTTTCTGAATCTGTTAAGCAGTATCCCACAAACCCTTGAAAACAAACACAACTGAAAAAAAACCCCAGTTAACGTGAGAGCTTTTAAAAAATAGCTTCACAGTGACAGTCTTAGTTATACATGGTGTAATGTTAAAGTGTTGTAATGCAATTTCTGTAGCTATGATGAAAATAAATCTCTATATATAGTACCTAGAGGGGACATATGTAAATTACTTTTCACTTTTATAAGCAATTTTTAAAACCTTGATCTAATACAGTTCAATATTTTCAAGCTTATCTACAGTGTGATAGTAATAAAAAGGCTCCAGTGGCCCATTTTGCATCAACTGTTTTATTTGCAGTTTAAAAAAAAAAATTAGGCTTCTGGGAGCTTGGGAAAGCTACCTAGAAAAGGGAGACTTATGCAAAGCCCCAAATGTAAGAAACAAACACACCATGGTTCATAAGAAGTAACTGATTTTAATGGACACAGTGTCTTGAACAGAGTAAGAGTTAGAGTGGTTAGAGTTATGAGAATTAGTACTAAGCAGTCTGTGTAGAGAACTGTGGTCTAATTTAGAACTAGAACACCAAAAAGTTCTAGCAATGGACTCTGATCAAAGGCATCTCCAGTGAGGGGCGGACAGGGCCATCTGGAGTTCAGGAGAATTCTGGGTGGGCCGTTGAGCTGGTGGGCTTCTTTGAAGTGGCCAAGCACTGTTACGAAATGATTGGTGGGAAATTAAGCCCAATTTAACCAGGTAAAGCTGCTTAAGAACTCTAATCACCTTGCTGAATGACTCATTTGCAAGGAGATCCAAAGCAAATGAATGATAAAGGAAACACTTTAATATGTGTAATAATGTTTGTTTATACTAGATCCCAGATAAGGAACACTCAGAAAGGTTGATGACTCCCCAATTTTTCTGTGTACTGGAGAGTTTCTCAGATTGCTCTTTTTATTTCAGTTTAATTCCATATTATTTCCCTTATCAGAGCAATGACTGCTCTGTTGGGCAGGAAAAGCATTCAACCAGTGGTGCCTCCTGCCTAGCTAGAAATTTCTTTGTGTCACTGAAGATGACACAAAACTGGGAGGGATAGCAAGCACCGTAGAAGACAGAAACAAGATTCAAGAAAGTTAATGGCAGAACCACTCTCCATTATAAACAGGGGACTGCTGAAGTCCCAAATTTGTGGAAAACACTTGAGCTACCATTGTGAAAATTTATTCACGGCTTATATTTGTGGAGACCATCATATGTGCCTTTGAAGAAGATCCAGAAAAATCAGTTCTGCTGGCTGGCACATGCGAAGTGGTATGGAAAGTTGCCTGACTTTTATTAATTCACGCCATATGGAAAGTTGCGTGACTTTTATTCATTCACTCCATATGGAAAGTTGCGTGACTTTTATTCATTCACTCCATATGGACCAGCTCGCCCACTCCTGGCATGGCAGCTCCCTGCTGCTGCAACCAACTCCGTCACGTTGCTATCACTGTCTCCTCACTGTATTTGCTGCAGCCCCAGCCGCTTCCTCCATCTCTGCTCCTGCTGCTGCTCCTGCCCTACTGTTAGTAATTTGTAATCTATCACTAAAATCTGCCACTGTACCCGAGGACTGGAGGGTGGCAAATGTAACCCCAATATTTAAAAGGGATCCAGAGGTGATCCTGGAAACTACAGACCAGTAAGCTTGACGTCTGTGCCAGGCAAAATGGTGGAAACTAGAAAAGGTATAGAGAAGGGCAAAATGATCAAGGGCATAGAAGGGCTCCCGTATGAGGAGAGGCTTGGTAGGTTGGGGATGTTCAGTTTAGAGAAGAGATGACTGAGAGGAGATATGATAAAGGTCTATAAAATCATGAGTGGTGTGGAACTAATAAACAAGAAGCAGTTATTTACCCTCTCAGCTAGCACTAGAACTAGGGGACACTCCATGAAACTCATGGGTGGCAATTTTAAAACAAATAAAACAAAATAAAATATTTTTTTCACTCAGTGTATGACTGGGTTGTGGAATCTACTGCCAGAGGCTGTGGTAAGGGCCAGTACTATAGGTTTGGGCAAGTTTCTGGAAGATAGGTCCATTAGCAGTTATTAGCCAGATAATCAGGGAACATGACAGAAACTGGGGGAAAACAACAGGGAATGGATACCCCATTGTGGCCTGTTGGGTGCTTCTCCCAAGCCACTGTGATTGGCCACTGTCAGAGACAGGATGCTGGGCTAGATGGACCATTGGTCTGACCCAGTATGGCACTTCTTATGTTCTTATTTTTTTTATTCATTCACTTCATATGGAAAGTTGTGTGATTTTTATTCATTTACTCCATATGGACCAGCTAGCCCGCTCTTGGGATGGCAGCTCTCTGCAGCTGCAGACAGCTCTGCCATGCTGCCATCAGTGTCTCCTCACTGTATCTGCTGCAGCACCAGCTGCCTTCCTTCAGCTCCACTCCTGCTGCTGCTCCTGGCCAGCAAGCCCAGCTCCTGTTCCTCCTGGGAGCCCAGGTGAAGACCATCACCCGCCCAATGCCTCCAGCCTGAAATGGACCCCCTCCAAGCACCACTTCTCCTCCCATCCCCTCGCATAACTTCCATATGTCTCCTTCCCTGCAGCTTCCCCAGCCTGAAACTGACGCCACCCCCACCCCCCCACACCTCAAGCTTCCCCATTGGGGCTTTGGGCAGCAGCAACTTAGACTGTACTTGGGTACTGGAGTGGCTGCCTGAGGAACGGCTAGTTGCTGTGGGGAGCCGCTTGTCATGGAGGAGCTGGAGGAGGTGCATGGTGAGGAGGCGACAGCTGCAGCAGCAGCAGCAGCAGCAGCTACATTCTGGTGAGAGGGAGTATAGACAGAAAATCTGGAAATAATTTCCATCCTTTTTAATTTTTGTTGTAATGTATGTTGTTAAATGCTTTTTTAAATTGTAATCATAATTAATGTTCATGTTTTTTGGAGTTTAAGCTAGGGAAAATGTATTTTGTGAAATGGTTTTGAAAAAGAAAGGTGTTTTTTTTCTTTTGGAAACGGTTCTACCTTTAATGGTTTTTGAAATATTTAAGTTTTTTTGTTTTAGATATTGTATTCTAAAATATGAGAGTTTGAAGAGAGAGAGAGAAAGAGAAAGAGAGAGAGACATGGAGAACCCAGGGATTATTAATAGCAGCTCAAACCCAGCTTACAGAGTTGTTTTCAAGTTCTCTATTTCCCCCTACAATCACTCCTGAAGGAACTGGGCATGTTCAGTGAGGGAGCCGCCCTGGGGCACGGAGGGCGAGGCGATCCCTGAGGTACGAGGGGCCCAGACCATTAAGGGCCTTATAGACCAACACTAAAACCTTGAACCTAGCTCGGCACGCTATTGGCAGCCAGTGCGGAGTCCAGAGCACAGGTGTAATGTGCTCCCGATGATCCAACCCCATAAGGAGACGAGCCGCCACATTCTGCACTAGCTGCAGTCTCCGAACCAGGTACAAGGGAAGCCCCACGTAGAGCGTGTTGCAGTAGTCCAGCCTCGAGGTGACGAAGGCATGGATGAGGGTGGCCAGGTCCGGGCCGGAGACGAATGGACGTAGCCCACGCACCAGATACAACTGGCAGAAGGCAGCCTTAGCAACTGCCTCCACCTGCCGCTCCAGGTGGAGGTCTGCGTCCAATATCACCCCCAGACTCCGGACCTGCTGAGCTATGGGCAGGCGAACTCCCCCAATCAGGGGAGCCACTACCTCCCTCGCTCTCCCCACCAACATCACCTCCGTCTTATCGGGGTTGAGCTTCAGTCTGCTCTGCCGCATCCATTCCGCCACGGCCTCCAAACACTGGGTTAGCATCGAGACAGCCGGGTCTGGGTCAGTTGAAAAGGAGAGGTACAGCTGAGTATCATCAGCATATTGGTGACACCGCACCACGAACTCTCTCACGACCTCCCCCAAGGGCTGCATGTATACATTAAATAATAATGGAGACAGAATAGAACCCTGCGGAATGCCGCATGATAAGGCGCAGGGGCTCGATGTCTCATACCCTAGCACCACCCGCTGGCTTCTCCCCGAGAGGAATGAGTGGAACCATTATTATTATTATTATTATTATTAAACATTTATAAAGCGCCAGTAACAACCTGGCGCTGTACAGAACATATAATCAGCTGCGGTCCCTACCTGTGGCTTACAATCTAAAAGA
>QEPC01006354.1:191011-213769 GCA_003113815.1 Sphenodon punctatus
GAGCGGACAGAGGAGGAGAGAGAGGGGGTAGAGAGATAGAGTTGGGTGTCATCAGCATAGAGATGGTATTGGAACCCGTGGGAGGCAATAATTTCACCAAGGGACCGGGTGTAGATAGAGAAGAGGAGAGGGCCTAGGACAGAACCTTGGGGAACCCCAACCGAGAGGGGAAGGGAGGGGGAGGTCGACTCTGGGAGGGAGACATTCAAGAACAGTCCCGTCCAGACCCCTCAGGTCATGCAGCCGCCTCACCAGCAGCCCATGGTCCACAGTATCAAAAGCGGCCGAGAGATCTAGCAGGATGAGAAATGTTGAACATCGTGCATCCATCTCCCAGCGGAGGTCATCTACCAAGGCCACCAACGCTGTCTCAGTGCCATAGCCGGGACAGAACCCAGATTGAAAAGGGTCCAGGAAACCAATGCTATCTAGATGCCCCTGGAGCTGGATCGCCACCGCCAGCTCAATAACCTTCCCTAAAAAGGGAAGGTTAGAGACAGGTCGGTAACTGGCATCCAAAGATGGTTTTTTCAGCAGGGGGCGCACCAAGGCAACAACCTCCACAGCTGCAAGGACGCGTTCACTACCCTCGCCAGCACCGTCCCCAATGTCTCCCTGGAGGCTTTCACCAGCCAGGATGGGCATGGATCAAGGTCACAACATGTGGCCCTCACAGACCCCAAGACATCCACCGCATCGGCTGGTGTCACTTCCTGAAACTCCCTCCACAAAGCTGGACCAGACGGGACCTCCATCCCCTCGTGCTCTTCTCCTCCTTCCCCTAATCTGGCGTTGAAGTTGGTCTGAATCCAAGCAATCTTGCTTGCGAAGTAGTTGACAAACTCCTCACAGCGGGCTTGGGACAAGTCCCCATCCAGGCGGAGGGAGGCTGGATTAACCAGCCCCCGCACCACCTGAAACAGCTCCGCCGGGTGTGACTTCGCAGACGCTATGAGGATGGCAAGGAACTCCTTCCTTACCATCCTCACAGCCTCAACATAGGACCGCAAATGGGCCCTATGGAGAAGACGGTCGGAGTCAGATCGAGTCCGACGCCAGCATCACTCTAGCCTCCTGCCTACTTGCTTCATACACCGCAGCCCCTCAGTAAACCAAGGGGCCCTGCAGTGATGAGACCGAGGCAGAGGGCATCTCGGAGCCACCCTGTCAATGGCCTCCTCCAGCAGGCTGTTCCAATGCTGGACTAGCTCATCCACAGAGTGACCGTCCAAGTTCAAGGTTAACTCCCTCAGGACCTCTTGGAACTGCTTGGAACATGCTCATGTGTGTGAGAGCTAGAAGAAACAAGGTGCCAGCCACTCCTGAAGACAGGTGTGGAGACAGGAGCTAGATGAATCATGGGCAGGGACCAGTGTTCACTGCATTTTCCCCAGGGCTGCCATTGGCAAAAATGCACTGAACATGGGTCTCTGATTATTACTGATTTATTTATTTACACGTGCTATCCCACTTCTCTCACCTCTGGTGACCCGGAAAGGCGCACAAAAATAAGACACAACAATAAATTACGTGTCTGATCCAGTATGTCAGCTCCTGTGTTTCATTTTCATAGTGTTTTAAGGACACTAACTGCTTAAGCCTCAAAGAAAAAGACCTATGAATAAAATGAGCAAGTGTCTCCCAGAATGAAAAATAGTGTTAAGTGACTTGCTTGGGGCTACAGAATGAGTTCATGTCAGTTCACACTAGGACTTGGAAATTCATATTTTGCAGTCCACAGACCATGCTGTGCTTCTGTTGGCCTTGTTATGCCTTGCTCACCTCTTGCTGAAGCTTACTGGAGCATTTGGACATGACAATACTAAGTGGTAAATCTGTACTACGTAGTCCATAGTACCACACACTTACTTTTCAAGTGGTCACTGGATACAGTGTTTGGTGTGGATTATGTATCATCACATCAGAACACTCCAGTAAAACATGGATAAAATGCTACAATGTAGCTGCAAGATAATACTTACGACACACTTGAAATAGTCAGGTGAGAATATGACCTATGCTAGTTTGGTACCCAGTTTTCAGCAATTGCGCAAGTAGCTGGCAGCAAAAGCTCTAGTACAGACCAGACAGCTTACCAGAAGTGCCAAGTCATGAAACCTGCTCATAAAATTCTAAAACTCTCTAATCTCCACTGCCATACAGTTTAGGCAAGGTCCGTGTTCATCGTGTTTCCCTCATTACCACTAGTTTAGGACTGAGTTCATACTTGACTGCTACATCTGCATTTGGCTGATCAGAGTTATCTCTCTTTGGGCATTTTCACACAAGACACTCTCCACCTACCCACTATACATGTTACAGGGCACCCATAAGGCATCACTGCAGCCCTGCAGCCTGTTGGGTGGGTGGATAGTGGGTGGAGAGTGTCTTGTGTGAATTTACCCTTAATAACAAAACACTTTTTTCAAATTTTCATTTCCCTCATGTATTGATGTTCTCGCATCTTCATGAATATTGCATCCCTTGTCTCTCCCTCTGTTCCCTCTTCCCTGTCTCCCCTCCCCCTGTCTTTAGATTGTAAACTGTCAGGCAGAGACTGTGTCTATATTATTCTCTGTAAAGCACCAGGTACATTGCTTGTGCTATATAAAAGATAATAATAATAATAATAATAATAATAATAATAAATTATTTAATAATGGGTCTCACACTCCTAACCTACAGAGTTTTCGGCAGATTCCATAAGAAAATGTCTGAGGTTTACTCACTTCTTGAGTCTGTTTCTCCAAACCAACTAATTAATTTTGTTCTTGTTCCTTATATTGATTATCTTTTGATATTCACAGGAAGGATATTCCTCATTTGGCTTAATATGTACAGAATAAGGTGAAAATCCAAGATAGCAGGGCAAAAGTGAGCAGGAGAGAGGCATTAATTCCTCAGAGGCTATTAATCTCTTGATGCACATGTGAGCATCAGGAGGAGGGCCGCTAAACTGGTTCCGTAGTTCATCACTACCAGTCTCCTGCTGGCAGCGGACACCTGCAAAATTATTATATGCATAGCAGTAATAAGTGACCCTTTCAACTTGGCACAGATTCAAAAGTGCCATAACTCTATGTACAAAATATTATTCAGTGTCTTATTCCTTCCATTTCTTCTTCAGGATATCATTAGATGAAAAAGTCCTGGCATAATACATAATTCATGAACAAAGGGTGAAAAGGAAAACAGGGATAATATATTTTCAACCTCCTGGAATACAGAATCAAACATTTTCACCTGCAGCGTGCTATACTCTACTGCATATCTTCTTTGGAATTCTCCTAACAGCAGCAATCCACCAGGGGTGCAACTGAAACTCAGCAACTACTTCATCTGGACTTTACTGAAGATAGAAACCAAAGTTTAAATTGAAGTTGGCTGAAAGACTGCCTCCTTCCTCTATGTCCCTTTGTGGCCCGAGGTCAGTCAGGGGTGCCCTCCTGTAGGTGCCATCTCCCTGTGATGTTTTTACGACAAGGGCATGTAGGGAGGCATTCTCGGTAGCTGCCTCACAAGTATAGAATCCTGGGGGTCCACCTAAGCCCAAGGTGGTTCATCCTCCAGAAACAATTTAAGACCTTTTTATCTGGCCAGGCATTTGGCAGGTGAGGATAGGGTGGGTCAGGACTGGGTGGAGGGGTGGGTTGGGTGGGGTATTAAGGGGATTTTAAAATTGACTTTAATGACTTTTTATTCCTGTTTTGTATGATTGTAAGCTGCCCTGAGCCTCTGCGGGAAGGGTGGCATCGAAATGTGACTAAAGAAATAAATATAATTATATACTAGGGTTAATTGATGGGCAATCCAAACAGTTATTTTCAAGTGTTTATAACCCATTAATAAATGTTTCCTCCTACTGAAACTGGACATTTAATTCTTAGGCCTAAAGAGGGATTTTTCTACTGGTGTAATATTTCTAAATATCTAAATTAGAATACCACAATTCTCATTGCAGATTCTTGTTAACTGGATGAATGATAAGTATTTTGAGGATTTGCAAAAATGTAAGCAGCTGACTGCAATGTAATTGTAAAAAATGTTTCAGGCACTAAAAGGAAAATAAATTACTGTTGTTTCCATGCATGCAAGCTGCGTAAGTGTTTCAAGGGTCCTAGAAACGAGTAATTCAAGAAGCACTTGACATTAGATGATCTGTTGAGCCGCTTAAACACTTTTCTTGTAGAGCTGGCAGAACCTGATCTTATTCACTCAAAAGGCTTGCGCTAAAATTCATATTTTAGTACTTGGCTTGAGTAACAGGGAGAGAAGAAGGAATTCTCTTTCCAAAATCTGAAGAGCACTTCAACCTAATGACTGTAGAAGTGTAGGCAAGGTATTTATTCCACCGACCCACCACAATAGGCAGGGATATGACAGATCTCTCCTACACTCTAACACCCACTCACCTGTCTTATCACCTCTGCAACATACCACAGAGATCCTCTTCAGGAGTCTCTGTACCTATACAAGACACCACTGAATTTGTCCCTAAATGCAACTAAGGGTGTTTTCACACAAGGCACTCTCCATCCACTACCCACTCACCTCCCACCTACTATACATATTACAGGGCACCCATGAAGTACTAACTTTATGAAGTACTAACTCTTTGCTTTAGTGTGCAGCCAGATCAATATTATAGCCCCAAATTTTGCTTGATGACTAAGCTTATTCTAATAAATTAACCTGATTCTAACTCAAGAGTTAACACAACTATTGATCATGACCAGCTTTGTGACTAACAATAAAAGCCCACAGGTTCCACATCCAATAATACACTTTTAGCTAGTTTCTTTCATGAGCAACACACAGTTAATGGAGAAGATGGGTCTTTTGTGTAAATTCTTGTCATTTCAACTTAAATGCTTGACTACAGGCACTAACAATAAAAATATTATTACACCTTCAAAGATTTATTTAAAAACTGTAATTTCTGCTAAAGTCTATGCAATCTGTGTGCAATGACTCAGAATCCAAACCAAGGGCTCAGTCCACAGTGCATGCACTGCATGCAGGTTGCATGCACTATGTGCAATGCACACAGGCAATGCATGCAACATACATGTTCTGTGCTTGATACGCACACACCCTGCATGCATGTGGCACGTGCGCACGGGATGTGTGCAGAACTTGATCAATCTTCCAAGGTTTTTCAGTGAACTCCTGATTTTGATACAGGGAAGAATGAAGTCCAGAACAACATGCACACTGCCATGCAATAAAACAATAAAGAACTGGTGAGATGAAATTGTTAGCAGCTCAGGGTGATAAACCTTCTTCTTGGCCACATCAGTAGCTGGCCTGATATTTTCCAATAGACCTGAAAGAATTAGTTTTGCCATATCCCACCTGAAAGTTAAACTATATCCCCTAGGCAGAGAGTATTTAATTCTTGAAAGTTTATGGTGAGTCTTACAATATTTACATTTTTTTTAAAAACAAGAGAAAAAATCTCCAATCTGATAGGCTGAAGAGTACCACTATAGAAGCCGGCAAAGAGAAGGTCAGTTCCCCAGCAGGATTCCTTGGCTGGGGCTGTATAGCTGAGATGGATCTATGATTAGTTGATTACCAGAAGGCTGAAAAGAGTAGGGCTCCATAGCAGTGCAGACCCCAGCCAAGCATGCTGGCTGGACAATCTATCGAGTATGCCTATTTCTATGAAGACAATCTGCAACCCATCACATTCAGCTCCTGGAATTTCAACTAGCATTTGTGAGAGAGGAAAACTTTTAGCCTTAAGCTTGGAAATGTGAACTCTAAACCAGGAACAAAATAAACAAATGGAAAAAAAAAATTCCACTATTATTCATTTGCTAATAACTTATGTCTCATGGTTTTAAGTCAATCAGATGATGATTTAGGACCTGTCTCCATCCATTTGTTCAGTTGGGGTTGGCAATACTTTGAGATACTGGGGTAGCAATATGATGGAATAAGGGGGGGAGTTTGCTGTGACACACATCATAGCACCTCAGTCAGACCTCGATCCCCTTTATTTTGTGGTCCAAAATATAGTTATTTTATCATGTAGACAGGACTTCTATATGTGGATTTTGAAACATGTTTGAAACAGAAGATTTCAGGGAATGTATCACTATTACTGTGTCACCTCAATTTATGCAGATGTAATTAAAAGTAAACCGAGGTAAAGCTGTACTCTGTATTTTATGTGGTAATAAAATGGCAGAATAAATGCATTGCTATTTTATTCCCACCATTTTGCAAAAACAGATTTACTATAATACACATGTAGACACTGAAGGTGGATTAGGGACTTCTCCAGTTTTAAATATTACTAGATGAAGTGGTACTCACCAAAGGTCCAGGTGGGCCATCTTGACCTGGTGCTCCAGGTAGACCTTGTTCTCCCTATAGGAAAGAGACAATCAGAGTTCCTTTATGAGAGAATATACTAGGAAAGCAGAAGACAGATACATGGATGTAGTTTCATCATACTCACCACAGGGCCAGGAATACCACGGAGACCCTCTGGACCAGGTTTCCCTGCAGGCCCCTGAGGGCCAACTGGGCCAGTTTTTCCAGGAGCACCTTCTGCACCAGATTCACCCTAAAAACAGGCACACAGCAGCTCAGGATAGAACAGACATTAATGGATTGGCTATGCATGTTTTTGTATGGGTATTCAAGTGGAAGAGAGGGAATAATAAGTTTGTTTGGAGTGGTCTCCATCTAGTACAAGCACACAGAGTGCAAACAGATGGGCTAGGCCTAATGGCATGAGCTTTCTCTCCAGACTTCATGAAGCCTCTTGCACTAGCTAGCAAATCTGGCTCTGTTTTGAAGAGAAGAGCATGTTGTACCCATCAAGTGTCTCTAGTAGCTGCTAAGAGACAGCTGGGCAGCTTTTCATTGCAGGATGTGCTTTAAAGACACAAATGATCCCACATTTCTGTGTGATAATCAAGGCTGTAAAAATCCACTTGCCTGCTTGCTTCTGGTGAGTACATTTTTAAGCTGTTCAGTGGATTTTCACAGCCTTGGGCCTCTTCCCCAATGCAAGTTTCAGCCTGAATAATTGTTTATACCTGGCTAGATAATTATTTATATATACTTTAAACCACTGGTGACAATATATAAAGGAAAAACAGTTTCGCAGATTAAATACTAACTGTGGGCGCTCTTCTTTGGACTGTTTTCTGTTTAAATATGATCATACTGATGGATTTCAGTGATCTGATTATTTATCAAATCTCAATGGCCTGGGCTGTGTGCTTGAACAGACAGGTAGAAGAATACCTGTATGCTGTGCATATGCACATAGGGGCAGGGGAGGGGGGGATGATTTTTCTGTTCTGTGTAACAGAGTTCTGTGTTTATTACCTTTGCACCCTTTTCTCCTTGTCTCCCCTCTGCCCCAGTTGCTCCAGGAGGTCCCTGTAGAGGGAGAAAAAAAGAGTTAGGTACTAGTTATTTATAGCATCTTAAAATTATATATTAATGAAAAATATGATCAGAAATTTTCTAACATTTCCTCATCTGCCAAGGAGCAATAATATTGACAATGGTTAATGTATTTCCATTTACAGTAATTTTTTGACCATAGACAACAGAGTGCTTAGCATCCACTGAACTTTTAAAATGAATACAATTGATTAGGATTTTATAAAAAATACAATGAATAAAAAATCTGCTATGCATTATAAACATAAGATCTAGCAGACAAAAGAAAGAAATGATAGAGAAATTAAAAGACAACACTTGCAAAGGCTAAAAGGAAAAACTTCATTATACTTAGGAGGCAGAAGCAGTGTACCTCTCAATACCCTTGTTCAATATGAGAAAATTCATTTAAAATAAGGGGCCATGAAGTTTTCATAAAAAGCTATGTTTTAGCCTGGTAAAATACTTCATCGCAGCCCATTATTCTGTATATCTGCCATCAGCAAAGAAGTGTGAACTTTCCAGAGTGCAAGGAGATTCTGCAGTCTGCAAAACTTTCTCCACAAAATGTATGCACATAGCAGTTACATAATACAGTTAATAGTACAGAGGAATTGTGAATTTGTATTTCCTAAAATGTTTAAATATGAGAGTTCTTTTATTTGTTAATTTCCATGATATAGAAATGCCAACAATGGATTATGTGATTCAGAAGCCTGACAAAATGAATAATTTCTATTCACAACAGTGTCTTTCATCCAGAATAATCCAAAAGAGTTAAATTCAGATCCTGATCCTCAAGGTGCTCCACCACATTCTGAACCTTTAGTACACCAGCAGTTCTTAAAGTTCAGTACTTGCTTAAAAGCTTTGCTGGATCAGAGCTTCCACCATGACTTTGTGATAGGGCCTGTTCTCACAAGCAAATGTAGTTACTCCCTCTCTTCACCTCTGTTCCTATGAGCAAGGAAGACCAGAGTCAAATATCTCTTCCCTTGCCCTGATCCCCCTCCTTTGTAATTTAAAGGGAACTGCCAGCAGGGGCAAGCTCATGAGGTAGAGAGGCTGTGTGGAAACCATAGAAGAGGAAGTACTGAGATTTTTTGGGAGCAGGGGGCAGGATTAGGTAGAATAATTACTTCCCAGCAGTACACATAATCAAGGCCATGGGGAAATGGCCCTTCGTCTCCACTTTAATCCTACTGATTGAAAAGGTAAGTCATGTAGTCTCCCTTTATTCCATTTTATCCTCACTTTAACCTCCAAGCTTTTGGGAACACAGAGGAAGTGAAAACAACATAGGAGGTACTTACCTTTTAAAATATACTTGTTAAAACAAGCCCTTAATATGACCTATTCAATTTGATGCAAACTATTGTTTGCAGATCCAACCTTCTGTTATAGTGGTGCAATCTGGCACAGTACCATTGACTACAATGGCGTTACTTTAGATTTACACAGGTGTTTTGTATTCAGTTCTAACGATAATGTAAAGAACACTCATCCACTACTGAAATTAGTGCATCTTGGTAGTGGAATGGAGAATCCAGTATCCATTAGAATTGCAATAAAAATGTTTTTGCTAGGAAGAGAAGAAAATCTGCCACATCAAAGTTACTGTAGTCAGAATTCAGCCACACCACTGCAGTTAAGAGCATTTCTTCTGGTAAAAAGTGCCACTAGATCTGGCGATAACCACAACTGAAGGGAATGTGCGTGAGGGATTTATAAACACAGATTGTTTTGAGACATTATGTGGATCCATGGACAGAAAATCCCCATGGAGGAGTTTCCATTAAATTGTTGTGATATTTTAACACCTATACCAGTAACTCTCTGGTTCAGACATTGAGAAACCCCTTAGATTTAGTTAGAGGCTTTTTCAATAGCTGCACTATGTAGGGGTGTGCATTTCATTTTCGTTATTATAATAACAAAAATGAAATATGAAATTTTAATTTTTGTTATTAAATAACACAAATGAAAGAACATAATAATGAAAAAAATGAATAAAAAATTTGTTATACGAATGAATAGGATAAACCTAAAAAACACATTTTTGGCTATAACTTTTTAGTTTTACATCTAATCTTCGTGGAACTAAAAAGTATTACACTACCACCAGAGGGTATTATGTATTCCAAATTTCAGAAAGATTGGATAAAAATATATGATTATATAAACAGTTGAGATGCTTTATTTTTCAAAAAGCTGTGTACACATTCATGGCTGTATCGACTTTGTCTCCCATCTGATTTGAATGAAGCTTGTCAAGGTTTTACCTCTCCCTAAGAGAACTATGTCTAAAAAATTTCAGAAGGATTGGATAAAATGTTATTATGTTATAAGCAATTTTATTTATCAATTTTACATGATATTTGGAAGAACTGTATCACAGACCTTAATAATCATCTCTGCCAAACTGAAGTAAGATTTGATAAAGGGTCCAAATTTTATAAGCAATTGAATTTTCCGTCTTGAAGACTTTCATTATTCATGTAAATAGCACATGCAGTGCTATTCAGAGACAGGCAAGACGGAGGGGAGAGGACTGTAGACGGGTAGGGAGCAAGCAAACAGACTGAAAGACACATTCACTGGCCAATTACTGCATGCTTCTCATACTTTTCTGGCATGCTTTTCTTTTTGTGTGTGTGCTAGATCTCACTGCAATAGTTCAGCTAGCTATATAAATCCAATCCCCATGCACCTGGGGTGCTTCCGAACATCCTCCTGTCCCCTCCTGGGGTGTTCTCTGCAAGTTGATGGACACCCCTATGCACCTGCGGCACCTGTCCAGACAAGCCTGTGCCAAACAGCAGAGATGAGATATATATCCTCTGACCAATTGGATTGACATTTCAAAGACACCGTGGCTGGGACATAGATGTGATTGCTTCTCTTACTGCCTGCTTCCAGCTTTCAAGGACCAATTCTGGGTAGCTCTAAGGTGGGCATAGAAGGGACATAACTGAGACTTCACGAAGCAAGGCAGAGGGTAGGGGGAAACATCCCAGCAATCAGGAGACATGGTTCACATATCCAGGCTGGACAATTGTCATCACAATCACATCCTACAGCACTGTGACAGAGGACATAAGAGAATTCTTTATTGGCTGTTTCCTAATCAGATGCTTCCAACAGAGGGGTTGGTGTGGTCACAGCAGAAAATGATATATGGGTGACATTTCTGCTGGCCAATTTGCATCACAAGCACATCTTGTACCACAGTGAAAAACATAAGAGTATCCCTGACACAGGCTCATACTCTCCAGATCATGTGAAGGCTTATAACTTTGGGTCCCGTTTTCAGATCTTTCTTATATATTTTTATATTTGGAAGAGATGATTCTGACAATCCAAGATACATTCCTGACAAATGTCATATAAACAGACTGGAATACAAAGATGCTACACCCAGAAATACATGTATAAGTAAATTGCTTATAACATCGGGACCCTATATGCAATACATATGAAATATGGAAGAGATAGTACCCTTGGAGAGGGGTATAAACTTGCAAAGTTTCATCTAAATCAGATGGAAGAGAAAGTTGTTACATTCAGGAATGTGTACACAGAATTTTATAAAATAACAAATTTCAACTGCTTATAAAATCATATAACTTTATCTAACATTTTTTGAAATTGGGCACCCATAATGCGCTATTATGGGGGTACAATTCTACCAATTATCTTCCAAATTGGATAAGAAATAAAAAGGTACAGTTGAAAATGTGTTTTGCATTTAAACCAATGGAAATTGAAAACAAACGTAAAAACAAAAAAAACTAATAACAAAATATAAAGAAAATGAATATTTTAATAACAAAAATGAAATGAATAATGAAAACAAAATAGAGTTACTGAGCACATCCCTACGATAGCTGATGAGATGTCACAACAACTCTGTAGAAACTTCATATGGGGTCTCCAGGGGATATTTCTGCTACTGTCTGAAAGCATCCCTAGCAATAGCATTGCAATCTACACAACCACTGTGCATAGTAATTCAAAAGAAATTTAGTTGCATACTGTGGCAGGGTGGCTGTAGTGCCAATACTTACAGGTGTACAGAGAGGAGAAGAGAGCACCACAGCCAGGTGCTTTAGGTTACCAACAATGAGAGGCTGCATAGAAAAGCAGCCTGAAACCTTAGAGCATATAAGGACTGAGCTTCCAATCTGCAGGGGGGACCAAAGGAGGAAGGAGCTACAAACAGAGCTCTCCTTAACATAGGAGAAAATAGGCTAGAGAACTGGATGACTGCTGTCCTGAGTAAGAAGCCCCACAAAGACTCAGGAAACATGAAGGATTACAGGCTAGAGAGAGGCAAGCCTCACTGATATATATATATTTGTAGATGTAGATTGATAAACAGAGGTAGATGGAAAGATAAAAAGCTGATGCTGAAGCTGGAGCTAAACATTTTGGCTTCCGCCTTTGTCAGTATTTAAGTGTATATATAAGATTTATATACGTGTTTTACTGTTTTCCTTTTCCCTTCCCCTGTCTGTCTCCCCCCTGTCCATATATATATATATATATATATATATATATATATATAAAATATATAATCTAATCTAATCTAACTTTTCTATATATATCATCTAATATATATCTATAGCTAAGTTATACTACCTCTCTCTCTCTCTCTCTAACAAAAAGAACAAAATAACGAGCATCATAAACAAAACCCCAAGATAACAATTACAAAGGGGAAGAGAGCCCATCAGCTAAACGTCACCATAGATTATTTTACAATCTCTTCAGGATATATATAAAATACATCGATTAGTAATATAATAATCACTCAAATTCTCGACATATACAACAAATTCTTGACATATACAACAATCACTGTAGAATGCAAAACACACTTTTATTTAATCTCTTACCCAACCTTATAATTTACCTAAATTTAACAATCTTATCGTACATTACAGGTCACAATATTTGTGAACCTGTTATATTGATCTTTATCATAAAAAAGAAAAATCAATGCAGCCTATTGGCTGCAAAGGTGCATTTTAAGAAGAGTGGTACTCAAATAGTTCTCCCAAACAACATATAATTAGCACTCATAAATTGTATATGATAATAATTCTGCAGCCCTCTGATTACAATGCTTAGCAAAATCTCTCAACATAAGGATTCCATCATATCTGCCCTTTACATCGGCTGAAGGATTTCTAGTGGGAAAGAACCTATTTACCTATTTGGTCCCAATTCCAAAGAGTCTATAATTGGATAGTGTATTTACATATAAACATTTAACTCATAAAGGAAACAGGTGTGTCCTTTTAGAAAAACTAAAATACATTAAAATATCCTAATAGTAAATAAACAAAAAACATTTACAAAACTGATTAAAATAACCTGATAGCTATAGATAGGATCTGTCTGGCTAAAGAAATATGATAATCTACTTTGGCTGAATACAAAGTACCGTAGAATTTGTCATACAATACTACACTCAAATTCTCCAATATCAATCACTTTATCTTTTTTGTCATAAGCTTATAGACATGTTTAGCCACTTTTCTTATCAATTGTTCATGAGGATTTGCGAGTAGAAAATTTTATTTGTTTTGAACTGGCCAGTATAATTTTCTTTCTAATAAAGGCTTCAACATTTGACATCTCACATCCCTTTCATACAAGCAGTTGAATATACAATGCTCCAGGTCATCAATCTGGTGAAAGTCACAGGGGCATAAACCCAATTCATATGGTGTTTGAGTGTACCTTAGAGGGCATAAGTTGGAATTGGAACAATGTATAAGCCCTACGTACTGCAAAGTTTTCTAATACTGACATGTAATGCTCCCAGCTGAAGTGGTTTTTCAAATTGTGATATATAGGGGCAATCTTGTTCTCTTTTATAACTGTCATATCGTTCTGCATAGCAATATCTCTTATTCTAAGTAATGAGGCTTCCCTAATCTGCTCATTGGGAATCACCTGAGATAATGCAAATGAAAATCCTGTGGTATTTAATATAGTAAGCAAGCTTTCTGTCCAGGAATGCTTGGAATCCTGAGACAGTGCTTCCAACAGACACAAATACGGCAATTTCTCCTTCGACATTTCCAAGACCTTCTGCCAATATTTCACCACCCTCGTTAGGGCCTTAGTTTCGATAGAAAGTATACACAACTCTGAGTGGAGAAAATGTACTGGGGAGAATTTTGGAACTCCCACCACTGTTCTCATCAATTTGTTCTGGCCTAGTTCCAAATTATTTTTAACCGAGCCACCCCAGATTTCTGCACCATATAAGGCCTGCGGTACTAACTTGAGATCTAGAAGAGTCAGTGCAGGCTTTATTTGTTTGCCCCCTGTAGTTTTCCAAAAGCATATGGTTCCATTTAATGTCTAGGCCAGTTTCAATTTGTTCGCTTTAATGTGTTCCTGCCAGGAACCTTTCTCTGAGAATACCAAACCTAGACATTTGTAGGTATGCACCTGCTTTAGATTTTTCAAGCTGAGTATCCAAGAATACTCTACATGCTTGTTTGTGAATACAAGTACTTTGGTCTTTTCACAGTTTATACTTAGATCACTCTTTTTGCAATATGTGTCAAGAGATTGGAACAAACGCCTCATTCCTATCTGGGAAGAAGACAAGAGGACCATATTGTCAGCGTACAATAAAATTGAGAGTTGTCTCCCCTTAAGGTATAGAGGTTGGAAGTTATCCCGTCAAGTCTTTCACTATATTGTTTATATAGAATTTGAACATGAATGCTGCTAAGACATGCCCTTGTTTCACTCCATTTGTTGTAGGAATTGGGGGGGATAGTGCTCTCTCTCTCTCTCTCTCTCTCTCTATATATATATATATATATATATATGTGTGTGTGTGTGTGTGTGTGTGTACAGGGGGGAGATAGGCAGGGGAAGGAAAAAGGTAAAATGTAAGGGTAAGGAAAAGTATTTGAAAGGTAAGGTGGTTGGGATATATATGGGAAGATTTTTATTGCAAGCATCAGCAGATTCTGCAAATGCACCCTGACAGAGCAATAGCTAACACAGAACCAGAGTCAAGCAGCCCAGACCTGTAGTATAAAGGGTTGCATTTCCCTCCCTCAGAGCTCCCCTGATTGGTTCTGGGAGGCGGGAGGCATTGAGCAATCACAGGGTGCATTCAACTGCCTGAGACCTGCTTGCGCTGCTCTTTGTCCAGCGATTACATCCATCAGGTCCTTCCTGTTCCATCACAAGCCCAGTTCAAGAGTTCAGCACCGTTTCTGGATCCGAGATGTCTGCTCCCTCCTCCCCGCTCCACATTTCCCTCCAAAAAACACCTGCCAGGCAATAACAAAATCAATAACTACTCCATTATCATTATTGATTTTGTTATTAGTTTTTGTCATTTTTGCTATTGCAATAATGATAATGAATATGACAAATTCTATTTTTGTTATTGATATAATAAAAATGACATGCACACCCCTATGTCTCAGACTCTGACCTGGCCACCACCATCATCCATGCCTTCATCACCTCAAGACTGAACTATTGTAACACGCTCTACGTGGGGCTACCCATGGTGATGGTTCGGAGACTGCAGCTAGTGCAGAATGGGGTGACCCGTCTCCCTACAGGGATGGGGCAAAGGGAACACATTACACCAGTGCTCTGTTCTCCACATTGGCTACCTACAGTCTTCTGGGACCAATTCAAGGTGTTGGTGTTTAACTATAAAGCCCTATATGGCCTGGGCCCTGCCTATCTGTGGGACCACCTCACTCCCCGGGCCATGGATCGGCCCCTGGGGTTGGCTCCAGCAGGAGAGAGTTCCACAGTCATGACAGAGCCACAGAAAATGCCCTCCTCAGGGTCCACACCCAGGAAACCCAGGGAACCTTGAGAACGGCACCCCAAGTCGACTGCAGAGGCAGATTCAGGACCAGGAGAGTGAGGTGGTCCTGCAGATAGGTGAGGCCCAGGTCATTTAGGGCTTTAAATGTCAACACCAACACCTTGAATTGGGCCCAGAAGACTATCAGCAGCCAGTGCAGAGAACGAAGCACCGGTGTAATGTGCTCGCACTGGCCTGGCCCTGTTAGGAGACAGGCCGCTGCATTCTGCACCAGCTGCAGTCTCCAAACCAGTACCAAGGGTAGCCCCACGTAGAATGCATTACAGTAGTCCAGTCTCGAGGTAATAAAAGCATGGAGAATTGCAGCCAGATCTGAGTCCGAGACATACGGCCTAAGCCGATGTACCAGATGTAAATGGCAGAATGCCCCCTTCACCACACCTGCCACCTGGACATCCAAGTGAGATGCGGATCCAGGAGCACCCCCAGACTCCAGACATGAGACACCGAGGGAGGACGGAACCCATCAATGATGGGGGCCATCACTCCCCCGGCTTTCCCCACAACCATCACCTCCGTCTTGTCAGGATTTAACTTCAGGCGGCTTGCCCTCATCCAATCCCCCACAGCTGCCAAACATCAGGTAAGCAGGACTTCCGGACCTGGATCTGATGAAAATGAGAGATATAGCTAGGTGTCATCAGCATATTGATGACACCGTACACCAAACTCCCTGACAACCTGTCCCATAGGCTGCATATATACATTGAACAAGAGAAAGGATAAGCTAGAGCCCTGCAGAACCCCACATGTGAGGCCCTGGGGAGAAGATTAAAATTCACCCTGGACCACATACTGGGTTCACCCAGTCAGGAAAGAGCAGAACCATTCAAGAACGGTCCCACTAATCCCTGCCTGGTTACGTAGCCGAGTCTCCAACAACTCGTGATCAATGGTATCAAAAGCAGTCAAAATATTGTGTTTTGTGACAGTTAGCCACCCTAAGCTGCTTCTGCAGAAGGAGCAGGGTACAAATTTATTTATTTATTTATTTATTTATTTAAATAAATAAATAAATAAATGTGTTAATGACCCTCTTTGTCTGCTGAACTCCCTGGTATAAAATTTAGTTATTTATTTTGTTCTATTTCTACCCTGCACCCTCCTGCTCACAGAGCAAAACTCAATGCTGTATTGGGCAAAAAGGCACTGTTGGATGCTATGTAGTTGTGTTAGCTCAACACTTCTGCAGTCAGTACCTTGTTTTCAAAAGTCCCAAACTCATCCCAATTGTGCCTGGAAACCAAGAACTTAAGGTAATCTCAAGCAAATATGAGTAGCATGTAGCTATATGCACTAAAATCATTTTAAAGGCAGGCTCTGTTATGAACTGATGCTTTCATTATCATTACCTCCAGAAAGCACCAACCTATGCGTGAACTCACATGTAACTCTCCTAACTTTGATGTCTGCAGGGCCCTGGAAGCTGTATAATCATCAGCCCTGGGTGATCTCCAGATTGCTGTTGTGTGAGAGTGAGACCTACCGAGTTCCAGCCTCATTTTAAACTTGGATCTTATTAATACATAAGAACATAAGAAGTGCCATACTGGTCCATCTAGCCCAGCATCCTGTCTCTGACAGTGGCCAAGCACAGTGGCTTGGGAGAAGCACCCAACAGGTCACAATGGGGGATTCATTCCCTGTTGCTTTCCCCCAGCTCCCATCATGTTCCCTGATCCTGGCTAATAGCTGCTAATGGACCTATCTTCCAGAAACTTGTCCAAACCTCTTTTAAACTCAGCTACAGTACTGCCCCTTACCACAGCCTCTGGCAGTGGATTCCACAGCCCAATTATACGCTGAGTGAAAAAATACTTTCTTTTTTTTGTTTTATACTTGCCACCCATGAGTTTCATGGAGTGTTCCCTAGTTCTAGTGCTAGCTGAGAGGGTACATAACTGCTCCTTGTTTATTAGTTCCACACCACTCATGATTTTATAGACTTCTATCATATCTCCTCTCAGTCTCGTCTCTTCTCCAAGCTGAAGAGCCCCAACCTACCAAGCCTCTCCTCATATGCGAGCCCTTCCATGTCCTTGATCATGTTTGTTGCCCTTCTCTGCACCCTTTGTAGTTCAGCTATGTCTTTTTTGAGATGGGCCGAACAGAACTTCACACAATATATGAGGTGTGGTTGATTTATATAGATTGATTTATATAGAGGCATTATATTTATATAAGGCATTATATAGAGGCATTATCCTCTGTTTTTTTCTTTATCCCCTTCTGAATAATTCCTAACATTTTGTTTACTTTTTTGACTGCTGCCACACACTGCACTGTGGGTTTCATTGTATTGTCCATAACTACCCCCAGATCCTTTTCCTTAGTGGTAACTCCTATCTTAGTACTCAGTATTGTGTATGCATAGTTTGGATTATTTTTCCCTACTTGCATCACTTTGCACTTGTCCACATTAAATCTCATTTGCCATTTAGATGCCCAGGCACCCATTGTTTTAAGATCCTTTTTCAGTTCTTCACAGTCTGCTCATGTTTTAACTACCTTGAATAACTTGGTGTCGTCTGCAAATTTGATCACCTCACTCTTAACACCCTTTTGCAAATCATTAATGAATACATTAAACAGCACCGGTCTCAATACAGTGAAGACTGACGCAAAGAACTCATTCAGCTTCTCTGAAATGTCCTTATCCTCCCTGAGCACCCCTTTTACTCCCTTGTCATCTAATGGCCCAACTGACTGCGTAGCAGGTTTCTTGCTTTTGATGTATTTGAAAAAGTTTTTGTTGCTTGTTTTTGCCTCTTTAGCAAGTAAGTCTCCCTTCAAAATCTCTCTTGACCTGTCTTATTAACACTTTACATTTACGTTGCAAGTGTTTATGCTCTTTTGTATTATTTTCATTGGGACTAGCCTTCCAATTCTTAAAGAATCAGATGTAAACGTCAGATCTGAGGATGAACTCAGAAGTAACACTGCTAAATTCCGATGTCCTTGGGTCCCAGAAGCTGTATAAACAGCCCCGGATGCTCCCCGGATCACTGTTGCATGTGAGTGGGACACTCAGAGTTCCAGCCCTGCTTTAAAGTTGGAACTGACAAATAGATCAGATTTAAACATCAGATCAGAGTTTAAAGTGGGGCTGGAAATGGAAGTGCTTCACTCACCCGCAACAGTGATTCGGGGATCATCTGGGGCTAATTATACAGTTTCTGGGCGCCTGCAGACATCAGAATTTAGCAGAGTTATGTGTGAGTTCACCCTAAGTTCCTCAAAGAGTTAAAAGGCACCCTTTTCTGTAGAAGAAACTGTGATTGGGGTCCAGTGCAGCAGCAGTTATCTGAGAAATATGTTCCCTGCATAATCTAGGAATGCAGCTGCAACATCAATTAGCAGAGCTAAAGAAACTGTGATCACTAAATTATAAATACAATGAATCATGATTGCTAAACAAAAGGGGTGTATTCATTATCAAACAGTACCAATGCTACATCCTGCACAAAGTAGCTAAATGAACAGCTCTTTGTAATACACTCTGATTGCTGGCATGGCACAGATGGTGCTTCTGCGGAGAAAGACTACTAATTTTTATTTATCTTACCCTCCTACACTCGAGTTGTTGTAGTGTTTGGTAAATTTTAACTGACATAAAAGACCTCAATAACAATAACTTGAAATTAATACATGTGGGTTTTTCTCCCCTTCTATGATAGCAATGTTTAGGATTTTGTGATATGTTTTGATTTGGAGGCCCTTGTCAGTTACGCTCCACGTCTACAAAGCTAAGCAGACAGGAGCAACTTCCTCAAATTTGGTTATATGAAGGGATGTGCAAAGAAGGCAAATTTCACATCCAGCTGGCTGTGGAAGCAGGAAAAGCCATCAAACCACTCAAATATCAAAAGAAAACTTAAATAAAAACACAATCCATTCATGTAGATCACTGTGTTGTTGGGGCTGAACACCTCTCTGTCCAGCACAACATATCATGAAATTTGAAAGATGCTTCAGCCTCTAGACCAACAATTAAAACCTTCAGTTTAGAAATGGAAATTGAGAGGCACAAAAGACACTAACACAAGCACAAACATTGCAATGCAGCATTTGTGTTTTGAATATGGCAAAAAAACGTTTTGTGTTTTATTTGTGTTCTTTTGATCCCTGGTTAGATATTACCACTCTAGGGAAGCTCCTCACCAACATTTACAGCTTTAGAACTTCCTTCAAATAATTTTTAAAAGCTGCTCACAGCCATTGGTCACCTGACATGAAAATATGCTTTTGTAGTGAATGCAGTACCATTAATTATTTTCAAGTCATATCCCCACTGCACAGCAATTTGTTAGGATCAGAAAGAGTTCACCACATAAGGTGTTCTGTATATATTTACTCAAGGGGAAAAAAGGGACTCAGCTTCATTTACAAGTGCTATAGGCAACCTGCTGAGGTAGCAATATGCAATACCCATAAAGGAAAAGCATAAATCATGTTTTTTTCCTTCTCAAATGTTGCATGCTTGTTTAAATGGTATATGAAGTGACTTAATTGACCAAACATTTACTTTAACTCCTTGTTTTAAAATGTCAGCCCCTTGCTATCATGCACTGTCAGAATCTATTATTTTAGACTGAGTAGGCTTATATACATTCTAGTTTGGAACAAAAATAAACCTTTTTCCTGATTTCCTGACTTTTCTTTAGTTTTAATTTTTCAGAATGATGCCTGAAGTTTTAGCTGCAGTGGATCCACAGAAGGGATGAAACGAGTTGGGCAGTAAGTATTTGTGAGTATTTCTGAATAGTTGAGAAATGGGGTCAAATTTCCAGGAGCTACTCAGCAATACCAGTGAATACTGAGTAACATTCGGTACTTGGAAAAATACTTGGTACTCGGTAAAATACGGATTATTTTAAAGTATTTTACGTAGTCTCCTAATGTGGTGCAGCGGGAAGGAAGGAGGAGCAGCAGAGAAATTTCTAGGGGGTGATGCAATGGGCAGGAAGAGAGGAAGCAAGGAGGGCAATGGGAAGCAGCGCTGCAGGGGACTTCACCAGTACTGGCAATGGGTGGAGAGCTAGCTCCATGAGTCGCATCCAGTCCATTCCGTGTCCAGTGAGTTTGCTACCCTCTGACACCTTTTCTGCCTCCCTACCTGCCTGTTCTCCTAGAAAGTTCCCTGCTGCACCCCTTCCTGTCTGTCATGCCACATTGCTCAATCAAGGAGTTACCAAGTGACAATTATTCTGTTTCTAAGTACTCAGTAAAACCAAGTTGAGTACTGCGATCCTTGGCAAATACCGAGTAAAACTGAGGACCGAGTTTCACCCCCTAATCCACACATCAACTTGACACCCATAAAGATGACATTCTAGAAGGTCAGGAGAAGTAAGGCTGAAAGGGCCCCAAACCAACAAGCTCAAATATTGAAAGGATAAACAAAAATCAAGATGCGCTGAGTCCTGTAACTGTCTGAAATGTATTTTGGAATCCTTACAAATATTAATGAAATTTTATGTCCTAGCTTCTGGCTTGCCTGGTTTGTTTCAAAGTGGCTACTATCTTCTATAATCTAGAAACTCAAGAGAAGTGGTTCTTCAAGAGTAGACTTCCTGCTACCCAGGACACCCCAGTCTTAACAGAAAAAGACCCTTACAGAACATCAGGTGCAAAACTGGCCAATACGGTTCTACCATAACCATTACCCTACCGCCCTCAGGGGAAACAATTCAAAATACAAGGAACCGGAACCTGCAAATCCAGCAGTGTAGTATATGTGACCCTTTTCACACAGACACTCTAGCACTGATAAGATGGGTTTTACATTTTATTATACATGTTTCAGGGTACCCAGAGCACACCTGCAGCCCGGCAACATGTGTAATAAAATGTAACACCCATTTTATCAGTGTTAGAGTGTCTGTGTGAAAAGGGCCCTTGACTCAGGCCCTTTTTAAATGGACCATGGTGGGTGGGGGATGGGGGTGCGGCCATGGTGGGTGTGCACCCATTCCCACAGGCGCACACCCATCTCCACCCATGGAGCATCCAGCATTGGCCCTTTTCACATGAGATGCCCCCACCCATTTCTACGCAGTTTCCCTGTGTGGAGATGGGTGGAGGCATCGATGTCAATGCCGCGGGGATGAGTGGGGGCATTGCTCCCACACAACACCCACCTCCACCCATCACCCACCCACAAAGCAATGGGCTCCAATGCCCGATGTTTCATGGGTGAAGGTGGGCGTGTGCCCATGGGAATGGGCACACACTTACCTCCATCCACTGCTGCAGAACACCCATTTCCCCCCCCACTGTGGTCTATTTAAAAAGGGCCATTGAAGCCCATTTCTGCATGGGTGGGTGATGGGTGGAGATGGGTGTAGTGCAGAAGTGTGCAAGCACCCCCACCCATCCTCTGTGGCATTCACACGGGCTCCATCACACATCTCCGCACAGCAAAACTGTGTGGAGATGGGTGGGGATGTCTCATGTGAAAAGGGCCTCAGCAGTACACAGTACAGTTCAGTACAGTTATGATCAACTTAGTACAGTTCTGAAAATGCCTCCACAGAAACTATGGGTAAAAAGAGATGTGACGGTGGCTTCCTTAGACCCGTAGTGGCCTGGGAAGACACCAGCATATCTGTTTGATGTTAGCTCAGGACTGCCCTGGGCGGGTAGGTGGCTAACCTGGACTGTGTCCTTGGAAAATCTCCAAATCACAGTGTGGGCTAAGGACCATCCACACGGCCATTCTGGGCAACAGTGGGCCAGCATGTCTGTTCTGCCCACCTTACCTGCCATGGGTTGGGGGCCAGAATTTATTTATTATTTATTTATTTTATGCATTTGTTAGTCGCCCCCCCATGCCTATGGCATCCCGGGGTGACGTAAAATTTAATAAAAACATTCGTAAAAAAACATTTTAAAACAACATACAATTTAAAACTAAAACAGGGTTGGGAAAAATCAATTCAAATAAAAAATAACAGGTAGGGAAGAGCTAAAAACCCTAATCCACCCTCCCTCCCTCCTCCCCAAAAGCCTGGGTGAACAGCCAGGTTTTACAAGCCTGCCAGAATGTTAAAATGAAGCCAGGAGAGCTTCCTCCAAGAGGGAATTCCAAAGACATGACCCATCCACCGAGAATGCCCTCTCCATTGTGGCCCCCGCTTAAAACAGGGGACCTCCAAGAAGGCACCCCCGGAAGACTAAAGGAATTGCTCTGGGGTGCGGAGGGTGAGGCGGTCCCTGAGATATGAGGGGCCCAGACCATGAAGGGCCTTATAGATCAATACTAATACCTTGAACCTGGCTCAGCACGCTATTGGAAGCCAGTGCAGAGTCCAGAACACAGGTGTTATATGCTCCCGATGACCCATCCCCATCAGGAGATGGGCCAACGCAGCCTCCGCGCTAGATACAACTGGTGGAAGGTGACCTTCGCCACCACCTCCACCTGTCAATCCAGGTGGAGATCTGAGTCCAACACCACC
>QEPC01006354.1:213869-246888 GCA_003113815.1 Sphenodon punctatus
CCTCCCGCCCCGACCTCACGAAGCGTGGTTAGCTTCACCCCGGGCCGCGTTTGACTGTGGTGAACATCTGGATGCGATCAAACAGACATGCATGGCGCTTTCATCACCCCCCGTGTTTGACTGAGGTTGACTGTGATGGACATTCACCACGTCACTTCTGAAATCACCCACAGTGAACCCCCGTCAATACCCACATGGGGTCAAAGCGCCCTGAACATCTGTTTGGCGGCTGCCAGATGTTCACCATGGTCAATTCCCACATGGGGTCAATTTCAACCATGCTTCCGGGGCTCCCCGCGGGACAATCCCCAAAAGCATGGTCAAAGAGATTCCCAGAGGGAACCAACAAAAAGTCACGTCTGGCCGGTGACCACATCCCAGAATCCCCGGCGGGATTCCGGGACGTGGTCAAATTGGGTGGGCACTGCGACCGCATTGTGTAGGTGCGGCCTTGTGTAGGTGCGGCCAGATGTTGGCCCGGGGTTGGCCCGGGCCATGTCGGTGACTAGCCCAGGCTGTGATCCCAGATACCTCCAGGGTCACAGCCTAGGCTACAGTCTGCCTGATCAGGCCAAAGTGGGCAATCACATTTGTTTTGACCCGGCCTGGGTCTACCATCGTGGCCATCATTGGCTTCCATGGCTGATTGTCATGGTGGGAGGGGGGGAGCTGGGTGCAGTGTGGGGGTGTAGCACATGTTCATGTGCGTCCTTGCCCTCCCTGGTGGCCCAGCTGCCAGCGTGTTTGTTTGGTGGTCCAATCCAGTCCAGACCCTGTCTGCGGGGCTTTCCCTCTGCATACTGGTTTGGGTTGCTGACAAACCGGTGTCACATTAGTTAACACCCAGTGTGGTTTGCAATCGTCAGGGTTTAACTCTTACGGTGCCCATTCCTACACTTTGGGTGCAGCCAAACAAGTTGCTGTGGACCTGATCCCCATGTAGCCCTGTGGCGGGCAAGCTCTTCTGCTACACTGTGGGGCTAGCACGTGAAGCAGGGCAGATGGTAGATGCCCCCTGAGAGGAATTTGGGTAGCTGGGCCATCAATTTGGGTGATTGAGCTCCTGCCATGGATGTGGTGGGACGAGGCCCTGGCCACATGAGGTAGCACCCTGCCCTGCCCTGCTTCCCTCTCCCGATCCAATCAAAACCTTGCCCGCCCACAATGTGGCTGAACGTGACGGGCGAGAGCACTTGCCACCCAAAATCCTACCACAGAGCTTGCTATGTGGTGGGACAAAAAGGGCCCTGGCACACAGGGTGCCATGTCTTGGAAAGAACTTCTTAATGGTAAGAACTTTTTGACAGTGGAATGGATTGCCCAGGGCAATGGTGTTCTCTCCTTCACTGGAGGTTTTCAAACTGGCTGGACAGCCATCTGTCAGGGATGCTGTAGCTGTGGATTTCCACATTAAGTAGGGTGTTAGACTAGATGGCTTCTGAGGTCACTTTCAACTTGGGCTGCTTGCTCACATTATGGAATACACGTGATTTAGAAACTCACTGTGTTCTTTGAACTCACATGTGTTTTGTGATGGGAGGCTTCACACATTAGCTGACTTGCAGATATTTGCAGGTCACATGGTCAGTGAACATCTGTGAGTGAAACTTCCTTATCTGCGCCCACGTTACCCAAAGATCTGTGAGTCCGGGAGCAGAGGAAACCCCTCCCTCCTCCTTTCCCTGTATTCCTTGTGAGAGTTCATTTCCACCAGGCGTTTGGCAGGGGAGATGGACAGGGTTGGGGGGGGGGAGTAGTGGCATGGGGGTGTAATAATATGTTTTTATAGTTGTATCATTTTAATTGTGAATTTATATTGTTGTGAGCCACCCTGAGCTGCCTGTGGCAGGAGGGGTGGGATACTAAATAATTTTATAAAATAAAATAAAATTCCTGTCACTTGACTCCCCAGGCTTCAAAGCTCTTCCTGTAGCTTGCTCTCTTCAGGGGATCAGGAAAGGGATTGTAATCTGCTTCCTCCTGCCTCTCCCTCCCGTAGTGTCCATAGTCAAAATGGCCACAGGAGAACTGGAAGACAAATCTCATGGTGGGCAATGAATGCATATGTTTTGGCCACCTTGCATAAGATAAAATCTCACTATGACTTATAACACCCGCAAACAATAGGGCAAGATTTTCAGCCCTGTCAAACTCACATGTTTTTTTGTACCTCATGCATTTTGCTCCTTGCCCACATTAGTGAAATACCCATGAGTTTCTAACTCATGGGTATTTCAGTAACGTGGACAAGCAGCCTAAGATTATATTATTCAACCCCATTTGAGGTAAGTCTGCTACGCAACATGTCCGTTGTCTTTTTCCAAGGAGGCATCACATAGAAGCCAGCTGTGTGTCCCACCATGAAGTGCCGGGGGGGGGGGGGGAGACAAGGAAACACAGAGATGTGGGTTGGTACACTCAGTGCAGCCCTTGGCTATATGGAGTAACCGGGGGGGGGGGGGGAGACATCTGGCAGCAGCCAGCCACAGGATGCACTACATTGCATTATCCAGCTATCCAGTGTGGGTTAGGGCTGCCTAAGGTATGGTAGCTTTCCCAAGGCATCTTCTGTGGCTACACCCTTTGAAATCCCCTACAGCCAGGAATGATGAGCTGAAATACTGGGTAATTTCAGACGTGATAGGCCTTTCAGCCTGCCACGCTGAACCCTGGACCAGGATCCGTCTTGGATCCTGGTCCGTGATCAGACCGGCCATCCTTTAGATGTGCCAGCCTGATCTCTGAGGGGGATCGGGGAGGGGGAGAGGCTGAGCAGGGAGGGGGCACCCCGCCCCCCCTCGGCCGCCCGCCCATGGGGAGACGAGTGGGTGTAGCGGCCAATGAGGCTGCTGTACCCGACCCCGTCCCGTGGTTGGGTCCTGATTCCAGAACGGGAATTGCAAGCAGACATGCATCGCGGTCAATGCCAGCCCTGTCCCAGATCGTGGCCAACCTAACCATGGTTCACTTTGACCCCCCCACCATAAATTCACCATGGTGAATATCTGGCGGGGCTCAAAAAGACTTTCACAGGATCATGGCCACCACCCTGAATCCACTGTGATTCAGGGTGGTTGACTGTGATCCCGAAACGTCTGAAATTACCCATTGCCTCTTTATTAGACACAGTGGAATTACCTTTCTCATTAAATAGCATCTCTCCAAAAGAACAGCATATAGGAACTGCACATAGAAAACTACATTCAGAGAACCAAGCTTGGACTGATGATGTTACAAGAGAAATTGTCCAAATCTAGAATCATGCATATGATTTGCTCTGGAAGACCAGGGAAACCAGGTTCAGGTAAATTCCAATTTTACAAGGGTATTTAGTACACCCAAAATGATCACAGAATTGAGAGTTCATAAAACAGGAGATACCTAGGCATTTCAGTTTCATAAAATTGAGACTGGGAAAATCAAGAAATGCTTCTGTTTGTGCTCTCAAATGGCCAGTAGCATACCGACACTAATTGATTTTGGAGGATTTGTGGAATTGGAGGAAGCAGCAGTAGTTATTGATTTTGGCTATGCTGGGTGATGGCAGAGATTGATTTGGAGAGACAGCCAAGAGGCAGGAAAAGAGGAGAGAAAGGGATGGAGATCTGAGAGTGGGAAAATGTGGATGAGAGAAGAAATAAGGAAAGTTGGAGGAAGCAGGGAGAATGGTAGAAAGAGGAAGAAATACTGAAGATGAGGGGGTGGATTCAGTGCAAGAGAGAATGTGAACTTAGGAGAAAGAGTAGGAGTGAATGAGAATGAATGGCAGTAAGTATGGGAATATAGGGGATCAAGGGCTTGCCCTTTTAAGAATTATACTCGAGCTCAGTCTGACTGTCATTTTGTAGACAGAAAAGCAAATTAGAGGGAACACTGCCTTCCAGTAACACATAGGTCTTCCCCCAGCCCTCCACTTCCTCCAGACAGCAGAACTGGTATTGAAAGTTAACATGTTCACTAGGGCTTACTGATGAAGTAGATGCTACCAACATTTCACTAATTAAGTTTAGAAAAAAGGTTTTATTTTCTTTTTGCCTTTGTTTTACTGAGAAACATATGAAGTAAATCGTTCCTTCGCTTTCTTTTAAGTGTAACATCAATACAGCACCACTGAATTCTCTACAAGCATCAAAGTTTCATGTATTCATGTAATCTAGAATCTGCTTCTACAAAGCAATTTACCAGAGAATTCAAGAATGTGATTACTTGGCAAGAGTTATGCCCAGGCTTTTAAAGAGAATGCTGAACTGGAGAGGAGCCGAACAGCAAATTACCGATTGAGTGACAGTATGTATTTTCACTCTGTGTTTTTATCTAAGCACAATCACATATCATATATCTGCTCTGTGTCGAATAAGCTACTATGATGGCAATAAAGGGGGAAGCTGTAATTTGGTGTAGAACAAACATAATAATTGCTAATATTCAATCAAGCCATATTCCAGTTCTAGCAATAAGATTGCTAATGTTACCATAATCATTTACAACATTATAAATGTGTGGTAAATCGGTGGAACAAATAGATTATTGTGTGAAATAGATAAAACTAATTATGCATGTCAGCTCACTCACTCAAGCCTATTAAATAGGCCAATTTAACACATTTTGTTAAACGGCTTTCAGCTTACATTTAATGATGCCATATTTAAAAAAAAAAAAAAAGTATAAAACCTGCATCTAATTGCTCTCAGAGGCAGGCCCAAAGGTTGATGTAGTTACAGTAGTTCTGCAAGTACAACATTAGGTCCAGCTTTCTATCAGTTACATCTGTAAGGCTTCGAAGACCTAGTAATAATGGGATCACTTCATAAATTACAAAATGTCAACTTACTAATTTTGTTTGCAAAGTGAATAGAGCAGGTCTTATACAATGGAAACTTTACTGAAATTATTATTAACTTACGTAAGGCTTCCAAGCTACGTGCTAAGTATAGAGCTTTCTGCATAGCCACTGTAGGAAGCTCCATGATGTATCATCTGTTGGTCCTCCTTTCTTGTTCCATCTCAGGGCAAAGAGAACATCTCCCATTTAGCTCCATTTGTGCAAAAGGATGGAGACTTCATTGGGAGCATGATGTTTTGTTCTCCATCTGACATAAACGTCTAAGCATTTGTAACATTTGCAATGTGTGTCTCTACTACTGTCACATGCTAGTAACCACCACTGGTAAAGTGTTTGGGAACCTAGGTGAATTCACTGAAATTAGTTTAGAGAATTGACTCATTTAGGCTTACATACTGATTCTCACTGCTACCACAGAAAGACGTAAAAAGGGGGGGGGGAGGGGAGAGGGAGGTGGAGGAACCTGCTACTTCTGGTTGCCTTTTAATCCATTTACAGCAATATATCCATTTGGGAGGCAGAACTAAAAAATGTTCTGGTCATTTGTATTCCCAGATAAGAAAACACAGAACTCGGTTCCTCCACATGTCCAAGCTCTGTTTGATGACAGCAAGAAGGGGCCTTCTGGGAGCTGTTTATAGATCCCTTATTTTGTGCTAACCACCAGACTGCACATCAAGAGTTTGATCCTCTGAGCAAACAGCTCTGGCACAAGCATTTAGCAATTAGGGGTGTGCGTGTCATTTTCGTTATTACAATAATGATAATGAAAATTGTCATTTTCATTATTGTTATTGCAATAATGAAAACAACAAATAATAATAATGAAAATAGAAATGAAAATGACATTTTGTTTTTGAAATACAGGGAAAACAATGAAAAATGCATTTCCGGCTATAACATGTTTGTATCTTTTTAGATTGTGATGAAATTTGGCACTCTTGTACCCTCCATTAAGGGCATTAAGTGTGCCAATTCTTGAAATGATTTGATAAAGGAAACAAATTCTAGAAGCAATTGAATGTTGTGATTTTAAGAAAAGCTCCATACACATTCATGGCCAGAACATCTTTGTCTTCCATCCAATTTGCATGATACCTACGAATATTATGTCACTCCATAAGTTTAACACACCTACCAATTGTCAGAATGATTGGATGAAGGGTATAAGATGGTATAAGACATTAACTTGAAAATACATTTCCAGCTCTAATATTTGTATATTCCATCCTGTGTACAAGCTATTTGGCAGGAATGTAACACATACCTTCCCTGTCCTCTGCCAAACTACAGGACAATTTGATAAAGGACCCCAATTTTATAAACAATTGAAGTTGTCCCCTTGAAGACCATTATTCAGATAAATAGCAACACATGCAGAGCCAGTCAGAGGCAGGCACCTGGCATGGCAGGGGGAGAAAGGCTGTAGGAGGGAGAATGTGGATCAAACCAAAAGACTGACAGACACATTCACTGGCCAATTACTGCATGCGTCTAGCTTTACAGGACCAATCAGTAGTGGCTTCGAGGCGGGAATAACGGGTGGCCCTCAGGTGGGCATAGAAAGGACATAACTGGGATTTTGGGGATAGCTTCCCATCAATCAGGAGGCATAGTTTACACATCCAGACTGGCCAATTATCATCACAATCACATCCTGCAGCATTGTGACGGAGGACATAAGAGAATCTCTATTGGCTCTTTCCTAAACAGATGTTTCTGACTTCCCAGTAACAAGTGAGGGAGAAATTTTGGGATGGTCACATCACAGAATGAGGATATTTGGTTGACATTTCTGCTGGTCAATTGGCATCACAAACCGATCTTATACCACAATGTCATGTAAAGGAATCCCTGGCATAGGCTCCTTCTCTGCATATGCTGTGCAGGCTTATAAAATTGGGGCCCTTTATCACATATTTCTGATATTTGACAGAGATAATCGTGAAAGTTTGATATACAGTCCTGCCAAGGTTCATGTACACTGGTTGGACTACAAAGATTTTAAAGTCAGATATACATTTATAAGTTAATTGCTTATAGGGCCCCTTTATCCAATACTTCTGAAAGTTTGAAAAGATAGTAAATATGGGAAGGGGTATAAACTTACCAAGTTTCATCTACATTTAATGTGAGACAAAGAAGTTACACCTAAGAATGTATATGAAGATTTCTGCAAAATAAATTAATTCAACTGCTTCTAAAATTGGATTCCTTTATCTAATCTTTTTTGAAATTGGAACACATAATGAATTCTATTGGAGGTATAATACCTCCAAGAGTAAGTCAAATATAGTGAATAACAAAAAGATTAAAGCCATAAATGTGTTTTCCATTGAAGCCAATGGAAAACAAAAACAAAAACGAAAGCAAAAACAAAAACAAAAACAATTTGATATTTATGAAAACAAAAATGACATATTTAAATAATGAAAATGAAAAAACAAAAACAAAAATGACATGGGCCCCTGGTGCACACCTCTATTTAGCATACATGAAGTGAATGGGACTCGTGCTCATGCTAAGGGTTAGCACATGTGCTCTTGACTTGAACAAGAGCACTGTAAAGTTGCTTAGGTGCTGGTCTGATATTCACCACAAAGGTATCTATATATAATTTAATATGTCAGGACCATACAAAAAATTGCTTGACTCACAAGTGTGAATTTCATGATAGTGCTAATAATGACCTTCCTAAATTTAGGAAACACTATAACACAAGGTAACTGCAGAGCAGCAGATGGAATTTCTGGACCTCTGCTTGATCTTTGTGAGCATTTGGACTACTGTAGTTTTGGAAGAATCAAACTGTCTCATTAATTAAACCACATATCACTTTTACTCCCTGCTGATCATAGGTATGCATTTCTGCTGCTTTTAATGAGAATAAAATATAAATAAGGGCAAACCACATCAGCATGTAGGAAGACTGAAATGGCAATGCCACAGCCTACAAATGCCTGAATGCTTATTATAGAGGTTGCTTCAGCAACAGGCTAAACTGAGACACACATGAGCAACAAGGCAAAGTGACTTACTCTCTTGCCAGGAGGTCCTGGAGGACCTGCTTCACCTGAAGGACCAGGGGGACCCTGCAATAGTAAATAACCAATATTAATACTTCATTCATTTTTGGTGAATGACATTGAAAAGCAAAAGTTATAGACTATCTTAAAACAAGACAATAACAGCATTGTATTGCCCCCTAAAAGATAGAGAAAATCTGTTCTCCATTGTCATAGAAGATAAAGAGGGAATGGGGTTAAATTGTGGCAAGGTATGCTTCAGTTAAATATTAGGGAACACTTCCTAACAGTAAGAACTGTTGAGCAATGGAATAGGTTGTCTAAAGAAGTCATCGAATCTCCTTCTGTGGATGTTTAGAAAAGCTGTCTATACAAGCATTTGTCTGTGATACTATTGGTAGAAGATTTCTTGCCTTGAAGCAAGGGAATTAGAATAGATGACCCTTGAGGTATCTTCCAGACCTTCAATTCTATGATTGTGCCAAGCTTTACCAGAAATTGAGTGTTACACATAGTAGATAATGGGGTGGGGTGGGTGCACAATCATACTCAAAAGTCTAAAGTCTCTGATTTTATTATGTCTGGTATGGAAGTGCATGTCCAACACAAATGTTTTTTTTTGTTACTACAAACCCCCCACCCCCAGTGTCAGGGACAATCACATTCTTAGTGTTGGCAAAAACACAGAACAAATACACTAGATGCATTAGAGACAGTTCACTTACAGGTTGACCTGGGTCTCCATCTTCACCTTTGTCTCCACCAGTACCATCAGTACCCTACAGAAATCGGGAACAAAGAAACCCATCACTAGATGCAGTTGAATTTTTCAGTCACACTCAGAACGATATATACACTGGTCTTCTATGTGGCAGTTCTTTCAGAAACTACTACAACATTTTGGTGAAAATGAATTTTTAAGCTTCCCAGATCACAGGCAGTTGGAACATATTTCTCGGAGGTCAGATCCTGCTCCCATTGACACCAATGGGATTTAGTTCTGACTTCAGTGGGATGGGATGTTAAATCTATATTGTTAGGATACTTACAGCAGGGCCAGGTTCACCAGGGGGACCAGGATCACCGGGGAAGCCAACAGGGCCCTAGACAATTGGAAAACAAGACAAGGTGGATGTCAGACACCAACAAGTGTGCTGAAAATCATTATAAAATATATTAGTATGGGAGGGGGGGATCACAATGTAGAAATTAAATAAACAGTCCTTTCAGTGTTAATAAAAAGAGGTTCTGCTTGTAACAATGTTTTATACCAGTGTCCTTATTTTTAAGTTAGTAGACTCACTTACTGGATTACCCTTAGGCCCATCATCACCTGGAGGTCCTTTGGCACCTGCAGGTCCAGCTGCCCCAGGTGGACCAGCCTCACCCTTTTCACCCCTTTCACCTTTTGGACCCTGTAAAAGGCATACAAAGGAGAGTAAGCTTTATGGAACCAAGATCCTCCATTTATGGGAGAAATAAAATTACTTGCAAGTCAATATGGGTTCAAAAGGATGCTGTCTAGATACTGATAATATAATTGAAAAGTTCAATAGCAAAAGCTTGTTTATTGAATACAAATGGTGTTAAAAATGGGCTTGTAGATCCCCACAGAGCTCAAGAATTGTTCAAATCCACATTTGCATCCAGATGATTTCTCTGGCCCAGCTCTAGTTTCTAAATGGAATTTTTCATTTCAAGAGACGGTCAAATCCATGGGAATGAAATAGTTCTGGCTAACTAGCTGGGAGAGGAAACAACTACTCTTTGACTTTAGCCATAAGGATCCCTGAGGCCTACTCAAGATTTGTGCTGTAATTAAAAGCAAACGACTTAGATGTCAAATTTTCCAATTATCCAGAACCTGAAATAATTTAAACATTTCCCCCTAAAACTCTATTTTTCTTCATCATCATCATCATCATCATCATCATGATCATCATCATCATCAGTAACAACAAAAATAATACTTACGCCTGTGCCTGATTCTCCAGGGGGTCCAGGATTACCCGCTTCCCCAGGTTCACCCTTTAAAATAAATAAGAGCAAAATGAATATATTACACATATATACTTGCAAATCATGTTTGCTGAATTGAGACCTTTTTTTTGTTTTTTTGTTAAACACATTTTTTAACCTTCCTCTGACTATGGGATTGCATGGTACACTGGAAGTTATATTAAAAAAAATATTCCTTTTTTTAGCAAACCTGTACCACTTCATATTCCATTTGTTCCTCAAGGATAATGGGTTCATTTGTGTCCCCACTGGTTCATGCTCCTCATAGTATTTTTTTTTAATTGAAGGTACCAACTTAAAGCAAACTTGTATCCTTAGATTCTTTACACACCAGTTAACCCTTTCATAGCATGAAGCGTCAATTATGATTTTTTTACTTGCAAGGTTGTGTTGAAAACAATTAACCTATTAGGCTAATGGGGTCATTTTGACCCCACCATTGGTTATTATGGCAGCCGTCTCTTGTAATGCAAACAAGCTCCTCTATATCATAATAGCTCAAACTTTTGAAATGCAGACAAGCTGCCTACCAGTGAGTTATCATCCACTTTATCTTTGGTTACTTATGAATGGAGAGGACATTGGGATGTTAACACTTGTTAACAGCTAGATGTTATCTCATTACTTTACTTTACTTTTATTGTACTGGCCATAAAACAATTGGCAGCTGCACCCGCCCGTCTCCCCATAGGCAGACAGCCAAGGAAGTGCGGGGGGGCGGAGCTGAGTAGCCGTACGTCACATCGCACAGCCCTGCCCCTCCCCAAATCCCGGTAGAGATTAGGCCGGCACGTCTAAAGGATGGCCAGTCTGACCACAGACCAGTATCTGAAATGGATCCCGGTCCAGGGTTCAGCGTGGCAGACTGAACAGCCCTTCATGTCTGAAAATACCCTTAGTCTCTTCTGTATTTTGTTATCATACTCTAAACTAGTTTCTTTGAAATTTCTCCTTCGATCCATAAAATATCATGGAGTGAGACTCTTCTTTTGTCATCTTTCTTTCTAACAGAAAAGAAGTCAAATGCATGTTTGCCACTGGCACTTTTTTTCCAGTGAGAGAAGTAGCAAACATTAATTGAAAATTAATTTCAAGGGTTGTCAGGTAGTAGAATTAGGGCAAACATTATAGTAAGAAATAACAGGTAAAATAGCATGCTAGTGATTAATACAAATTTCTCCATAGTCCACAAAAACAAACCTAGCGCTTTTATTGGTGATGTGATGATAATTGTTTAGAAAACAGATGACTTCTTAGAGAATGCCATACAAAGTCAGTGATTATTAGGGTTGCCATACCTCCCCTTTAATCCAGGACGCTTATGGAATATACATGGTGCCCTGCACCATGTATTTTCCATAAACGTCCTGGATTAAAGGGGAAGTATGGCAACCCTAGTGATTATACAGTGATTACACAGTATTAAGAGAGCATTTAAGTTAATTTATTCTTTTTGAGTCAATATACAGCCCTCTACAAGTCAAAGTCTGTATTTGCAGACATTTCTTGGCAAGTTTAGTATACTTATGAGTAATTATTTTCTAGTTCAGTGGACTGATAAATAAACCTTTACAGAAAACTAGCTTGTTGTTAAAATGTTTTGCTATTAATGCCCCAAATGTACAAATCTGGAAAAGTATAATTGAACCTCTCTAACAGAGAGTGTTCATTTAATAAGTACTCACTTTCACTTAAAATGCATTTCAGTTTAACTGTTAATGGCCTTGATTCTCAAATGGCTTAATCTGGAGTAATCCCACTGAAGTCAACTGGAGTAAGGGGATGAGTCAGGGCCACATGTGAAAGGGGCAAGGGAATGGGTTAGCCGAACCCATTCCCTCATGTAGCCCTACTCCTTACAGAGTGCTGTGACATATTCTTTGGGAAGGCCGAGGGTGGTGGTGGGGGACAGTTGGACGCATTGAGCCTGGACTCAGAAAGGCTTGGCTGCACTGGGATCAGATGCAATTGAATTGTTATTGTTATTGTAAGTAGTTGTTGTTGGTTGTTGTTGCCAATTGAGTCCTATGGAGTCGGGGCAGGACTTGTGCAAAAATCTCGGTTTTCAGTTTCTATCAGTATCATTTCTCTGTCTACTGGTTCTCCTATCAGTTTTTAGTTCCCTCGGTATCGGATTTTTAACATTGCGGTTTTCCCCATTGACTTCAATGGGAAAAACCACTATATTAAAAATCTGATTTTAAAAAAATGTTAAAGATCCGATACCATCAATACTGAGGAAGAACTGACATATTGGATTAATCCAATATAGCCATTATTGGGTACTTTGGGGTCTCAGCAATACCAAAAGTTCCAACCCTACTATGGAGGAATCCAGCTAATAAAATCAACTTTTGGACAATGGAGCCACTGCCCTGGACGATTGGAGCAAAAAAAAAAAGTTCAGGGTGGGCACAGAGAGGGAGGGATCAGCCAGAGCTCATTTAAGAACAAAGGAGCAGGCTGCTGCAGCAGGCTCGAGGCAGCAGATTCTTCCTTTCTGGTGGTTGAGGGAGGCTGGTGAAGAGGTTTAATCACACCAAGTAAAGGGCGGGGGGGGTATGTATGGTTTGGTTTGCCTTTTTTAATCCCAGTTGTTTGAGGGAGGAGGGAGAAAGCACTTATGGTTTGGTTTGCCTTTTAATACCAGTCCCAGCTGTTAGGGGGAGGGGCAGAGAGAAAAAGCATGTATGGTTTGCTTTGCCTTTTAACCCCATTTCTTTTTTGGGGGAAGGTGGAGAAAGCATGTATGTTTTTGTTTGCCTTTTAATCCCATTCCCAGTTGTTTGGGGGTGGGGGTGAAAGTATGTATGGTTTACATTTTAATTCTTGCTCAGCATGCAGAGTGGGGTGAGGTCTTCTGCTTGTTTTCTGTGGCTTTGATTCTTTTTTTTCAAGATGATGGAAAAAGAAATCCATGGTTTAGTAATCCAGAGTCGCACTGGAGTGGAAAGGTGTTTGCTGTTGGAAACAGACAGCTGGGCTGGATGGACCATAGGTCACTCTGAACCGAACTTAAATTTTTTCTTAACTATTTGCTTAATGTTTTAGGCCTAGAGCTTTCTATTGGCTTTGCCAATCTTATTATGGTCTGTATGTTTGGAATTAAATTAGAATCCTTTGGGTATATTTCTTGCTTTAATTCTTGAGGCCTATTGGCCTTAATGTTTTGCACATGTTGAGGCTGTTTTTGTTTTTAAGCTTTCACTATGTATCTATATTATTGGCATCTTCTGCTTTCATTGCGGTGTGGGGGGAGACATTCATTGGCTTCCTGTATGTTCTGCGAGGTGTGTATTGTTTTAAAAAAAATTCAGTGTGACTTTAAGGAATTTGCTTTTTTGGTTTCATTCCTGGCATGGCCTGGGTAGAGGAAGCATTTATTACTTTGCAGATTTGCCCTGGTAGTGCTTTCTCTATCAATATTTTGTGGGTTTTAAATGTGCCTCTGTCTTTTTTTGGAGTTGTTGTGAAAAATATGGATATTTTTAGTATGTAGTCCTACTTGAGCTCCCACTTTCCCTGATTTTATTGCTCGGTTCATGCTTTGACCTGGTCTCTCCCTTGGAGCTTTCTGCATTGATATATTGGGGGTCTGAAATGTGCATTTTCTGTACTCCATGAATATTGAGTACATCCTCCCCATCCTGTATATTTTACAGAACAAAAGCCGCAACAACAGCTACCAAAAATGAACCCCATATATGCACTCCACAAAATCCCATTCTTAAGACTGAGTTTGACTGACAAGTGTCGTGTTAAGGAGCTGGGACTGGATCGCCCTGATCTACAAATTGAGCAAATTGCACGAGAGAAAGGCAAAGATTATATACAGAGTTTTGGCAGAGCATGGTATGAGATGAAAGAAAGGCAGTGCTATGAAAAATGCATTGTTCTGCTTTCCCTGTTTGTTGTTTGGGGGTGAAAAGCCATGGACACAGACAGGAGTGAGGCTGGGCATGGGGAGTCAGAGAGGGCACCGCCCCCAGTGTCCAGAACAAGAACCACCACTGGAGGAATGTAAAGCATCTCAGTAAAAAGACCAAAAAACATGAAGAATTAAGAAGTGACATTGAGAACTGCCTACCGCTGGCAATGTTGGGCAGCACAAACATTGCAGAAGAAATAGATGAAGGTTACCATGTGGCTGTAAGCATAACCTGGAAGTTGAACATGGAAATAGTACATATGTGCAAAAATAATTGACTGTATATGTTTCTGTGGTGCTTTTGAGTTTGCACTGCAAGGGCATGATGAAACTGAGGGTTCCTGGAATCCAGTGGTGTTTGGAGTCCTGGTGAACCTGGTGGCTACCATTGATTCTGTGATGGAAAAACATTTTCGGAGCATGACAGTCTTCAAGGTCTTTCAAAAACATTTCAAAATGAACTGCTTCACTGCATGCTCAAAGTGGCTAGGGATTTTATTATCCAGCAGTTGAAAAGTACTGAATTTGTGGCCATCCATGCTGATGACACCACAGATGTGTCTACTGATTTACCAGTACATTGATGTCAATGGCTCAACTGCTGAATGCTTCTATGGATTCACGCAGCTGCCAGACTCTCATGCTCAAACCATTTCCACAGCTTTGTTTCAGCAACTAGATGCTGTTTTCACAGAGGACATGGGCAAGCAGAAACTCATTGCTCAAAGTTATGATGGTGTGAGCATGATGCACAGAGAGCATGAGGCAGTCCAAAAGAGGATCCAGGACAGATACCCAAATGTCAATTATGTTCATTGTTATGCCCATCAATTAAACTCAATTATGCAGCAAACAGTGTCCCAAAAAACGGAAGTGAAGGTATTCTTCACAGATGTGTCTGGCTTCCCAGATTTCTTCTCATGTTCTCCAAAAAGGACTGAAGTTACAGATGTAGTGGTAAAAAGAAGGATCCCCAGAACAGCTGCAATGCGATGGAACTTCAACAACTGGACAATGAATGTGGTCTTCGAGTATTGAGAGGCTCTCATTGCATGTTTACCGCAAATAAGATCTTGGCATTTCAATACCAGCGCTGTTCGTGAGGCGAGAGGATTTCTGCAGATGTTGGAAGAAGAGAGGGAGTTCCTCTGTTTCTTGTTTTTATTCTACAGAATAATGCCCCGTTTGGATATCCTCTTCAGCGAACTCCAGAAAAGCACCATTGACTTAGTAGCAATTCGGAGATCTACAACAGATTTTATTAGGAACATCAACAGAATCAGAAACTCCATTTATTAGGAGCATCAGCAGAATCCTGCGCTCTGAGTTATGTGAACAATCTCAGCCCCACAGGTGCAAAACCATGGACACCTTGGATCAATCTGCAGTGGAAGTCTGCAACATCATAATTTCACATTCAAAAGAACACTTTGCATTCACTAAACATCTGGTGAGTGCAACATTATTAGGGGACTTTGTTTGAAGCACATGACGAGAGCTTTCCTGAGCAAGTGTTAACAGAGGCAGTGAAAGTCTACCTAGTACTTCAGAACAAAAGATTGAGGACAGAGCTCTCTCTATTGTATAAGAGGCAAGAATTCTACAGGGTGAAGGATTTTTTAAATTTATATTATTTATCAGTGTATTTATAGGCTTCCCTCTTCTGCCTCCAGTGACTCGGGGCAGTTCGCAGCACTCATTCAATAAATACAATAGTGGGCAGAATATGAAAACATAAAACCCACTCACCCCTAACCCTCCCCAAAATCATCCCATCCATCAAATGTCTGATGGAAGAGCCATGTGTTACATTGGTGTCTAATGTTTCCACGTTACAGCACACACTTCTGGACAAGAATCTGCAGGTTTGCTTTGCAGAGACGATGAAATTGCTGCAAATTATTGTGACCATTCCGATAACAACTGTAGAATTGGAGCGCTCATTCTTCACTCTATAGAGAATAAAAACTTTCCTGAGAAACACAATGTCAGAGAAAAGACTAAACGCACTAGCAATGGTGTCCATAGAAAATTGTATGTCTAAAGAAATCCCAGACTTCAATCATAGGACAACAGAATTATTTGCAATTGCTACACAAAAAGCACATTGGGCACACTTTTGGTAAACAATTTCTAGCCTTGAGTCCAAGGTCTGCTGGTTCCCATTCATATATTTGTTCCTGCCCCTTAAATTGTTTTAGTTGGGTTTAAAATTGTTTGGTTTTTATTTTACTGTAGTTTAATGTTTTTCTGAAGTGTTCTGAGTGTCATTGGGAGTGTTAATGTAAAGGTATTGTTTGCTTAGTATTCTGAGTGTGGTCTTTTTAATCCATTTTAATAGCAACATTATGTTTGGGTGGCCACATCCCCTGGTGGTGGCCCTGCACCACCAGCCTACAAGTTCACCAGCTCCCACTGCTCTAGTCAGAGGATCATAGCCAAAGCAAGGCTTCCAGTTGAAAAAGGAAGTACTGGAAATGGCCTCACAGATTGCCCTACCTATTACAGTTGGTGTGTCTGTAATGGTTCACAGCTCCAGCTCCTTCATCCCACATTCTCCCACCCTTGATCAAAGACATCAACTGTGAAAAGCAGTGTGTTCCTACCATCATGCTGGGCACCAACCTCTAGGGAAGCTCCAGGTGGAATGTGGAAAATCAGGAGGCTAACTAATCCCTGGAGCCAAAGCCACAACAGTAACAGTCGGTTTCTAGGTGACAACAGCACCCAGCACCCTCTTCCTGATTCCCAGAGAAGCAACAGTGGTTGGGTCAGAAGTCAGGTAAACTGACTTAGCAGCCCTGAGGGTTTGGTGAAAATTAGCTAGTCTTGGGGAGAGCCCCCCTCCCCAAAACTAGAGCCAATGGATAGCATCCTTCTGTCCAAAGATGACTTTTCCTTCCAGTTATATAAGAGGAATGAGAAACTTTCTCAGATTTCTCTGGTAACAAAGATATCCCTACAGCTAAGCTTATACCTTTGTTAAAACAACTGGGCTTTGATGAAGATTTTTCTTTGAAGAAGAACATTAAAATCCTGAGAACGGAGATCCTAAGAGATTTTAGGCTGATGCTCAAACACTCTGCCAGGGTAAATCCCCACTGAAATGAATGGGGCCTACATCAGCGGAGTTCTTTGAGGATTAGGCTGCTTGTGGCCTGTGAAGATTTGAGGGATTTAAATGTATGTATCTTTGATTAAACTCTGCACCTGTATAGTTTGATCAGCACAGAACTTTATCCATCTCCTGACAGTCTACTGTATAAAACACACCTGCTTAATCCTCAGAGAAAGAGGGTTACTTTTTCCAGTCTTCATTATAACAAAGATATGGTAAAGGCAGAAATCTTGACTGTAAATTATATAAAGCCTTCTTCTGTTCCAGGAACTGAATGATGATCCCATGTTAAGGGTTCAATTTCAACTGACATCAACAGGACAGGAATATGATTTTATTGGGAACATGGTTACAGGAGAGAGGCTATTCTATTGACTGTTAGGTGGACATAGACCATCAACAGTTCTTCAGGGTCTAAGTAGCATCTACGATGTGTTATTTGCAAAGCTGCTTTGGGGACTTTGTTTGTTAGGCTAGTTGATTCTAATTTTGTAGTTGTCAATCTTATTCCTTTATGAGGACCACAATCCTGAAAGCAGTTACTCACAGTCCCATTAACTTCAGTGGTATTACTTGTGAGTAAGTGGTTTCAGGATTGCAGCCAATCATGAATGGTTGCTCTGCTTATTAAAGTTTAATTTTCTTCACTATACTGTGGACAAGTGCAAAGTGATGCACATAGGGAAAAATAACCCAAATTATGGGTATTTTCAGACATTACAAGATCACGCTCAACCACAGTGAACCATGCTCAATTCCATGGTGGGGCCAAAGAGCCCTGTTCAGTGGGCGCCAGATGTTCACCACAGTCAATACCCACATGGGGTCAAAATAAACCACGCTTCTGGACCTCTGGCCTGGACTATCTCTGAAAGTGTGGTCAAAGAGATTCCCAACAGGAAACAAAAAAAAGGAACGTCTGGACAGCAATCACTGGCCGGAATCAAGCAAAATGATTCCCAGATGGGGACAAGGCATGCAGCGTTGCTGCCAGGCAACCAGCAACAACACAGGCCATGGAGGGAGATTTAAAGGACACACAGCAGCAGGAGAACATGGTGGGATGGAGCGAGGTGGGAGGCAGAGGAGAGCGGTGGGCAAGAGAGCGATGGAGGAGGAGGAGGTGGTGGAGGTGCAGGTGGGGGAGGAGGTGGTCATGCTGCACATGCAGGAGGTTGAGGGAGAGCAGCAGCAGCAGCAGCAGCAGCAACAGTCGGGACAGGCTGTCCCGGGGACATTGACCGGACCGGGGGAGGAGGCACCCCGGAAACGGGTAAGGGGAATGAAGGGGAGCGTACCTGGCAGCACAGGGGCACCAAGGGGGGGGCAGTGGAGAGGACGAGCAACTAGCCGGCAGGTGGGGGTGAAGGGGCAGGGACACGAGAATAGGGAAGACCAGCTACCAAACAACACCCCCCTCCCCTTGCATCCTGCAGACACACAAACGGACCCAGGAACCCGAGCTGGTGGAGGACACAGACCCTGTCTGGGTGGAAGAGGAGGAGCAGGAGGAGGAGGAAGTGGAGGAGAAGGAGGAACCAGAGGGTAGGAACGCCCCAGGACCTCGGAGACCAACAGCCAGACAGCAGCCCAGAGAGGCCCCACCCCCTTGCTGGACAGCCAGACTCTGAGGCCAGCACCCTCATCACCCTCAGCCAGTGGTCACAGGGAGAGCACAGCAACATGGAGGAGTTGGCCTCGGAGGGATCAGAGACAGACATCAAGGGTAAGCAAGCACACAGGATGGGGGAACGGACCTGGGGCGAGGGGGAAGGAGGGTTGGGGATGGCCCAGCCAGGGGGCAGGCTCCACCTGGCCCTGCCAGCCCATGACATGGGTCTGGGGCCAGGGGGGCCACCCGGGCACCCCGGAGGTCCTCCACCAACCACCCCCCATACCCTACAGGGCATGTAACGCCCCAGCACCAGAGGCAGGTGGGCAAGGAGGCCGGCACAGAGCAGCCCAGGCAGTAGCCGGAGGACCCAGGTGAGACACACAGGCAGGGTGGGGGGGTCCCCGGTGAGGCCGGGTGGAGGACCTGGGACACGCAGGGCGGGATGGGAGGACCGGAGGGGTGAGAGAGGGTGGGTGGGTGCCAAGGGGGGTGGGAACCCAGGGCGACAAATCACTAACCACCATGTACCCTATGGAACAGCTGGAGGGGCCACAGAAACCAGGGCCCGTGCCCCTGGCCCAGAGGATGAGGGAGCACCGGGCATGGGTACGGCACCGGAGGGAGGACCAGGCAGAGGACATCGTCCAGGCCACCACAGAACAGGGAGAGCAGATGATTGTGGCCGTGGACCACATGGAGGTGGCCATAGAGCACTCCCTGGAGCGGGTGGAGGCAAGGGAGCAGAGGCTCCAGGCAGAGGTGCACCTGGAGCGGAGGCGGGAGTGCCAGGAGCACAGTAGGCAGGTAGAGGCATTTGGGTGGCTGGAACAGGGGATGGTATGGGAGCATTCTGCAAAAATGGACAGGTCCCATGACATTGGGACCTTCCTGCTCCTGCACGCAGGCACCATGTGCACCTATGTCATGGCAGTCACCCTGCCGGGTACCCTGCCTGCCCAGGGTCCCATGCCTGGCCCCTCAGCGCCCCCACCACCTCCCCAACCACCCCAGCTGCTTCCACGCCAGCAGGGGCCCCGCATCCACCTCCTGGTCCCTGCCGGCCTCCGGAGGCTGCAGCCTCCCAGGACGGCCCCTCAGATCCCGGGTCCCCCTTCCTTCCCACCACCACCTGCCCCTCCAGACACCGAGGCCTCCCAGGACACCGTGGGGGACATGAACAGTGGGGGGGAGGGCAGCTCCCAGAGCTCCATGTTGCCCACAGGGTTCTCGAGGGGGCGACCCAGGATATACGGGGGCCGGTGGGGCTGAGGGGGTAGAGGTAGGGCAGTCTGAGGGGGGGTGCAGTGGTGGTGGTGGTGGTGGCACGGGTACACAGGTGATATAATAAACACACAGATGACACAGTCACCTCCTGTGGTCGGTTCAGGGGCCCCGAGGTGGGGGGGTGGACCATGCCCATATAGGGGCTCACCCAGGGAATTCCCCGGGCCCCCAGGGGTTGGGGACCCAGGGGATTCCCTGGGAGAGCCCCTGTACGGGGCACCCTAAGACATAGTAGAACTAGAAAAGGTACAGAGAAGGGCAACAAAAATGATCACGGGTATGGAATGGCTCCCATATAGAGAGGCTTGATAGGTTGGGGCTCTTCAGGTTCGAGAAGAGACAACTGAGAGGGGATATGATTTTTAATAAAATCATGAGTGGTGAACACGCAAATAGGGAACAGTCATTTACCCTCTATAACAGTTCTAGAACAAGGAGACACTCCATGAAATTAACTGGCAGCAGATTTAAAACAAATAAGAAAAAGTATTTTTTTCACTCAGTGCACAATTAACTTGTGGAATTTACTGCCAGAGGAAGTGGTCAAGGACTGTAATGTAGCTAGTTTAAAGAAGGGATTGGACGAGTTCTTGGAAGATAGATCCATACATTATTATTAGCCAAGTAGATTTAGGGGATGTAACTTCTTACTATTGGGGGCTGGAACAACAGGGAATGGATTGACCATTGTGACCTGTTGAGTACTTCTCCCAAGAGACAGAGATTGACCACAGTCAGAGATAGGCTTGATGCACTGTTGGATGATGGGCTTGATGGACCATTGGTCTGACTCAGTATGGCACTACTTATGTTCTTATGTTGTCCACTTTGTGATGTATTCCCCTTCTTCTGCATAGGCAATGAGCAGCTTCTGCATTCTCTAGTGCTCAGGGATTCCCCTTGAGAATTGTTCTAATGCAGTTTGTGCTCCATGAATGAAAAACTCATTGTGCCCTATCTTCCCAGAGTACCAAACAGTTTCAAACTACTATGAAACTGTTTCTTGTGATATTTTTTGCTCTTCTGATAGCCCCATCTCCTAGAGTCATATGATTATGCAAGGCTCTTCCCTTTGATTTTCTTTTAAAAGTCATGTTTCTGATTTTCATGGTTGCAAAGGAAACCAGAGAAAGCACGGCTCTCTTTATTCAGCAATCAGAAGGCAACTGTAAAGAATCCCAAATGTGTTGTGTTTTTTTTTAAATGTCATGATTGCTTAGGGGTGTGCACTTCATTTTTGTTATATTGATAACAATAACGACATTCTTGTTTTTGTTATTATCATTGCAATAACAATTATATATAACAAAATCAGTAACAATAATGACAGTTCTAAATAACAAAATCAATAACGATAATGACAGTTGTTATTGATTTTGTTAATGCCTGGCAGGTGCTTTTTTGAGGGAAATGTGGAGAGGGGAGGAGGGAGCAGACATCTCGGAGCCAGAAACAAAGTTGAACTTTTGAACTGGGCCTCTTATGGGAGGGGAAGGACCTAATCGCTGGCCAATGAGCAGCGCAAGCAGGTCCCAGGCAGTTGAATGGCACCCTGTGATTTCTCACTGCCTCCTGCCTCCCAGAACCAATCATGGGGACTCTGGGGAGGACACTGCAACCTTTTATGTTGAAGGGCCAGGCTGTTTGACTCTTGTTCTATGTTAGCTCTTGCCATATCAGGTTGTGTTTACAGAACTCTAGTACTTGCACTAAAATCTTCCCCAGCCCTCAGTGTTATACCTTACCCTTTCCTCATAGCCTTTATTTTCCCTTTTCACTTCTCTTCCCCTGTCTATCTCCCCCGATAGATAGATAGATAGATAGATAGATAGATAGATAGATAGATAGATAGATAAACTAGGCTTTTTATTATATATATTAGCATTATTGGATAGGAATAGGATAGGTACTTAGAACACATAGCAGATAGAAGTGTATTGATATAGATACTTAGATAGGAATATATTGCATATAGTATATTTCATTAGGTGTAGGTTTAGGTTAGACATACATATTAGTAATTTTTCATATTGTCATTGAGCACTTATTACTACTGCATTATAATGAGAAAGGGAGGAAGGAGTTCAACTTCTGAGAAGTCTGGGGCAGGTGTCTGCTGGCACTTCTGCCACTGGTGGTAGCCCACAATGAAAATTATACAAAAAAACACCACTTTGTTATCATTCGAAATCAATACCGATAACAACACTGACAACAAATAACAATTTTTTTTTTAAAAAATTGCTCCACATGGAGAGCGGCCTTCAATGAGAGGATCTGGTCCATAGCATTAAATTATTGGCTTAGGCTGCTGTTTGGGGATAACTGCGTCCCTAGATCTCCTAGTAGTCAGAGAGGGGTCACAAAATGATTGGCTCATAGAAATGAACAGGAATATAGGGGAGCTGGGCCTGTGCCCAGCTTCCCTCACTTCTATGGGTTACAATGTGGCAAAAAAACATGTATCGAGGAGACTGGCAGACGTTGCTCGGCAAGATTGGAGGTCAGCCATTGGTGAGCACAGCTCCCAGGTTTTTTTACTTGCAATGGGCAAGTGATCTGGCTAATTTTTTCCCATACTTAGATCAGGGGTTCTCCCCGCAGGATAGAAGGTTGTTCTTACTGGCAAGGATCAATTATTTCCCCTCTGCTGTTGTTGAGGGACGTTACAAAGGGACCTAATTTTCCCAAAGGCTCTGCAAATGTCATCTTCAGATGGTGGAGTCCCTGGCTCACATACTCCTTGTATGCCCCATCCACGAGGATGCCAGAAGGTGGTTCCTTTCCCCGGTAATAGCCCCTTTCCCAGGCAGACCATCACTTTTCTATGTGCGACTGCTACTGGGGGACAGTTCGCCAGAGGTGACTGGGGCGGTGATTCTTTTTCTGCGCTCGGTCAGCTCCCGCAAAAACAAATAAGGAAGGGGGGGAGGGGTTTGGTTTTGGTCCCTTTGGGTCTATTTAGTAGGAACCAATGCCCTTATAGAAGATGGTAGGACTCCCTCTTTGTGCATGCAAATATATGGTAAAAACTGATTTGAATGGAAGACAGAATTATTTTCTGTTTTTCCTGAACAATTTTAGTTTAAAATGTTTATGCTCAGGATGGATCACAGTGTGGATGTTTTTTAATTTTATATATATGTTTTATCTATTTACTTTGTCTTCTGCAATGACCTTCGGTTACGCAGAATAAAGTTATTATTATTATTATTATTATTATTAATAAACAAAATTTTGTTATTAACAAAAAGAACAGTTTTTAGTAATGAAAAATGAAAACAAAAACAAAAAATGACATGGGTTCCTGTTACACACCCCTACTTTGCATGTTTGAGTTTGACAATGTTGCTCTCATATAAAGGACCAGTTACACTTCAATTTCTTGTTGGGTCCATACAGTCTTTGAAACAGCTACCTTGGAAAAGATATGAGCTTTTGCACCATTTGATCTTTTGAAGTATGAAATTCAGGACTGGTAGTTTCCTAGTCAGGGCTGGACTTAGAATTTGTGGGGCCCAGGAGAAAGATAAAATGTGGGACCTCTGGTGGCCAAACCTTTTTGACCCCATGGCCTTACCCGCTTGGGGGCACCCTCCCTGGTGGTTATGTTTGGGGCCCTACTGGGAAGGAGTGGGCAGCACCCTGCCCTGATGAAAATGGGGGCCACTGTGGGGCCCTTACAAGTAGAGAAAAAAACAGGGCCCAGGGCAGTCCTCCTGGGTCACTCCGTTGGTAGTGGATTTCCTTCAACAAAATATCAAATAGCATGAACATTCATATATTTTCAGTTAATTTCTGCACTCAGGAAGAGTATCATAGATGTCAGGGAACGTTTGTTTGACAAGACCCCTCTAAGAGTATCAGCAGTTCTCTCTGAATGTCACAAAGAGTGAAGCAATGCTGTGGGAATGTTTGATTTGGGACTCTAAGGTCCATTATTTGTAGACTGAAATCTGTATTTTGCCCACGGACCTAGTTTAAAAAAACTCCACTTTTCTGCATCAACCATATAAATTAAATCTTTAAACTGCACATAAAAAGAGGGAAGTTCAAACTGAACAGAAAAGGATAGTGGATAGAAGGCTGCCACCTTTTGGTTTTGTTCTAGAATGTAATCCGTGCATGAGAGAGCACTTTAGAGCACAGCTATGTATAACTATCAGTGAGAATGGGTTTTAATCACATTTCTGCTTCTTTATGTCTTCTTTATATAGGAGTACTTAGCAACTATGTAACACAGTGGCAAAGCATGCTAGCCCTACAGAGTAATGGGATCAGTTATCCTGCACTTTGATAGCTAATCTCCCAAATGAAGAGAATTACTAGCAGAAAGGAAAGCATTTTCCCAGCCCAAAGTGAGTATAGGCTAGGGAAAGTGAAAGTTCTTGATTGGAGGGTCAGCTGACTCCCATCAGCATAAAATCCCAGGGCTTTATCTAAATGGGATCTATCTTTAGGCAAGGGCTTGGGGGTGATTTTTCAATGCAAAAGGCTGGGAGGTGGGGATGGGAGGGGGGTGGAAGAAGCTGTCAGCTGTCAATGTCTATCTATACCATTTCAGAAATGTACTTTTTCCATTCATTAGTTTCTCAGTGTGGGATGGATATACAAAAGGTTGTGATGACCTTTTCCTTGGCCTAGCAAATTATTGCTTGGTTTGTGTGTGTGTGTGTATCTCTCAAGAGCCATGATGGTTAGTAAGATCTGCTTAGCTTTGTAGAGTACATAAATTGATTAATTTACCCTGGAAGGGGCATCCTCCTCTTCACCAACACCAAGAGAAACTGAAAGACTCTGCATATAGAATTTGGGTAAAATGTCTAATAAAGACTTATCTCCTTCAGGTTCTGTCACTAGACTCATTCTTTAAAGCCCACTAATCATTAGAGGATGGGTTTAAGCTATCCCCGGAAGCTTGGAGCTCCTGGAAAGACATGGTTGTAAGGCATGGGACTGAGATTTATGGAAGATTATATCTATCTTGCCTAGAAATAAAATAGAAGTTTCAAGAATACAACTGAGTCATGAAGCCATGAAGGGCAAGAGGCACCTAGGGGAGGATATGGGATTTATATGTATTTTATGTTATTATGTTGTTTAAAATTCTGGTAAGCTGCCCTGAGCCATTGTTGGGATAGAGTGCGGTAGAAATAAAAAATAATAATAAAAATAAGAGGGTAGCCAAGTAGCCCTTATTTTAAGAGTCTCCCTTACTTCAGAGCCCTACAGCTCTATAGAATATAAAGGAATATATCTAAGGCTGCTTGATCACGTTATGTGGCCCAGCGAAACTCCCAGCATGGAATCTCATGGCTGGGAATCTTACGTTTTTCTCTGAATGTGAGCGTGGGGGTAAAAATGTCCTCAGCCGAGTCCCACGGCATTTTCTCTAGGAATGACAGGCATCAAACTCCAGCCCTGTCATTCATAAGAGAAAATGTCATGGGACCTGGTTGATGTTTTTACCCCACACCCACATTTGGAAATAAACGTAAGATTCTCAGCTGTGAGGTTCTTCTCTGGGAGTTTCACCAGGCCAGGTAATATGGACAAGCAGCTTGTTATACAATGGACGTCCCTTATTCCTAATACCACAGCTCCATTGTACATAATGGACATCTGTTAATTCAGTATTCCTTGGCTCTGTAGTGTCCTTTATTTTTGAGATTTTGGATTTAGCAGCCCTGGCAAGACACTATAATCTACGCTGGCCAGTAAGTTACACTAGTAGCCCAAGTTTATTTGTGGTGGGCTATCTAGAATCTGGAATTTTATTGTGCTTAAATTTTCCTAATGTTAAAATAAATTTGTTTTTAAAACTGTATATTCAACCTGGGGCAGGTTTTTATTTCAGTAAGACAAAGAAACAGAACAGGATTTTCAGTAATGCTGAGGATTCACAACCCAGAAGAGAACATAAGAACATAAGAAGTTCCATTCATGGTCAGACCAATGGCCCATTGAGCCAAGCATCCTGTCTTCTATGGTGACCAATCGTGTTTGCTTGGGAGAAGTACCCAACAGGTCATAATGGGGCAATCCATTTCCTGTTGTTCACTCCCAGCTCCTAACAATCAGAGGTTACATCCCTCAACTTACTTGGCTAATAGCTGTTAATGAACCTATCCTCCAAGAAGTTATCCAATCCTTTTTAAAACCCAGCTTACTAGTGGCCTTGACCACATCCTCTGGCAACAAATTCCACAAGTTAATTGTGCACTGAGTGGAAAAAAAATACTTCCTTTATGTGAGGGTAGATGTAGGTGGACACAGAGCTGGCCATACCACAGGGTGACTCAAGCCAAATGCCCCAAGCCCCACTCTTTTCTCTACCTTCAAGGACCCCTCAGTGGCCCCAGATTTCACCAGGGCAGGGTGCTGGACCCCACTCCCTCACAGCAGTGCTCCAAATAGGACCATATCTAGGGCCCTGCAGAAGGTGTCCTCGAGTGGGCATGGCCACAAAAAGGGGAAGGAGGTATGATCTCCAGGGGGCCTGGATTTAATCTTCTCCCTCAGACCCACAAATTCTAAGGCTGGCCCTGGGTGGGTGTGCAGCACCTTTGAAAGTGGCACCTTAGCACCACATTAGAGATGGATAAAGTGGGCTTCATAGGGATAGCTTTTAACCAAAGGTCAGCTATTGCTCTTGTCAATAAAGTGTATTGGCAGCGATCACTATGTTTATATCATATGTGGTTTATTATTCGTTCTCCCCTGAGGTACACATCTTTCCTTGACCAATTCAAAACAATGCTGGTAGATTTTGTTCTAATATATTTTCCCCCCTAATTACAAGCAGTTCAGAAGGAATATACATTGGGGAGAAGCTGATTTTTATTTGGTTATGCTTGAGCGTAATGGAGATGCTCAAGATTTCTATCCCATTCCAGGGAGGCTACCAGCATTAATAATGCAACACTACATGCACATTTGTGCAGCAGCTGCCTTTGTTCACTTAGGCCCATACTTTGTGTGCATAGTCAATGCAACAACAGTCTAGTTAAAAATTCATGACATTATCTACGACAAAAATGTTTATAACTTGCTAGAAGGTAAAGGAGACTGTGAAACACTAGTATTAATGATAGAATATGTCCTCCTTGTTCAACCAGCCACTCTTTAATGTGATCAAATGATGTTCTTCACTCAACCCTGAATGGGACCTTTAGGCCAAAGCATGCCTACATAGAACATGCTGCTGAAAGAAAATATAGACAGGGAAATGACTTGTGTAATTTTGTAGCATGAACAACTCTACCACTGATGGAATGCTGCCTGATTGTAAATGGATTCAAAATATCCTGAACTCCTTGAGTCAGAAAAAAATCTCTGACATCTAAACTGGCAGTGCTCACTGGGTGAAATTTAAATGAGAAAGGAGAAGAGATTTTAACTGAAAAACCTGACATTTTAAAAACCTCGGTATAGTAGAAGTGAAGACAAACAAAAATGCTAAATGCTAAGTCTACAACTGTCTATACTCAAATGGAAAGAACAGAGCAAAATAGAAATTTTAAAATTATACTCAATGTGGAATGTGATCTTGCATTCATGAACTGAAATTCGCTGGGTGGTTAATTTAATCTGAGTGTCAGAACAGAGGTCTTTAAGGTCATACAGGTGTGTCAGAAATGAGCAAAAGAAGAGCAATGGTGGAAATTACATCACTGTTTTTAGAAAATCACTGAGGTATTATTTGTTCATGAAGAGATATTTTGGTACAAAATATTTTTAATCCTCAGACGATTTTAAAATGCACTATATTAATTTGGTATTGGAGTAAAAGAGACCCCTGTTAAGTCACAATTGGAAAAAATAAATGTGATTGATTTGAAAATGACTCTAGTTAACATAAAAAAATTAAATTTTATCAAGAATGATTGTTTGCAGTATAGAAACAATACTAACACAAATTAGGATGGAACTAAGAGATGGAAAACTAAAATGGTTAATAAACTAAAAAGAAATTATGTCAGAGGAGGCATAAGCTAATGATAAACTTGTTTGTATGTGAATATTGTGATCATATTCAACATGTTCCTTAAAAGGGAAAAACAAGACGGAAGAACAATTACTTAGAGTAGAGTTTCAACTTTTCTATTTTCTTTTGCCTAAGGCACACCTCAGCAAGGTTTTCATGACACAGCCATGCACAACTGTAAATATACACTACATAGCAATGTTCTAAACACTGAAAACCCTTCTTGTAAATGAAGACAAAATGTAGTTGGTATTAATTTATTTTGTATCCATAATACGAGCTGTGATGTAGACTCAACTAGGGTTGAGACAAGAGTAAGTGTCCCTGTTCCAAAGGGAAATACTGACCTTTTGGGAGTGCTTACTAGTGTCTGTTGGTACTTTGTCAGTTTCCAGTGATTCCACACTTTTGCTATTTTTTCAACATTTACCTCACTTTCCATGAGCTTTTGTCATCTTCTGAGACTTTTTGTCACTTTCTGGGACTTTTTCATCAGTTTCCGAGAATTTTACAACAGTTTTGTGGCAGTTTTACAGCACTTCTATGGCACTTTCTGGCAATTCCTGGTGCTCAGCTGGCAAGTGTTTGCCTCCACAGCCCCCAGGGATGCATTTGGGGTGCACATAGCGCTTGGGACCGGCCCATAGCAGTCCTGTTCCACTTGCAAAACAATAATGGAAAATGGCAAAAACAGTGGGAAAGCTGGCACATTTCCATGTCATGTTAATCTCGGCGAAAGCCCTGCTTCCAACAGAAGCAGCATTTGTCGATATTTCTCATTTTAAGCCTAGGCTTGACAAGCCATGGCTTACTGAGAGATACCAGAGCAGCATCCTTCCTAAGTGTGCGTAAGTATTGGCCCATGAAAAATATAATTGATTTTGATTGACCTGTGAATTCAGTCAGTTTTTTGGAATGTAGAGATGTGATGGACTTGCATCTAGAGATATGAGAACTGTGTATTGTATTGAAGAGAATATGTGAAGGATTTAGAACCCTTTGAGAAGTAATAGTTCCACTCTATTCTGCACTGGTCAGACCTCATCTGTAGTACTGTGTCCAGTTCTGGGCACTGCACTTTAAGACATTGGGGCAGATCCCATGCCCTTGTGTGCCACGCGCACATGTGCACAAACTGCGTGCATGTCTATTGAAGGCACATTGTGCCATGTGGAACCGGAGCAGGATCCATGTGGATCCAGCTTGGGGCTGCAGCCAATGACAAATTGGAACGGGTTCAAAGGAGGGTGACAAAGATGGTCAGGGGTCTGGAGACCAAGTCCTATGAGGAAAGGCTGAAGGAGCTAAGTATGTTTAGCCTAGAGAAGTGAAAACAAAGGGGAGACAAGATAGATGTTTTCCACTATCTGAAGGGCGGTCCACAGAGAGAATGGCAAAGACTTGTTCTCTCTTGCCCTTGAAGGTAAGACTAGAAATAATGGGCTCAAATTACAAGAAAGCAGATTTCAGTTAAACATTAGGAAGAACTTCCTAACTGTAAGACCTGAAGTTTGCAGACCATTCAGCATCTTCCCACTAGGACATCACATTCTCCCACCAGTCTATGTTTTTCTCCTTCACCCAGATCAGCCTCTTGGTGGGTACAGCCCTGCACATGGTGCTGATGATTAAAGTCACGCCTCCTGACAAGGACTTCTGCACATATCAGCTCAATTGCATGGCTTTGATCTTCACCAGTACAGTCTGTTGTCACTGGCAGTAGTCACGTGTATGGTGCCAAAGCAGGAGCAACCTCTGTGGTGTGGTGAGCCCCATTATCCTGGACAGAGACAGAGAAAGAACCTTTCTGTGCCTTGACATCACATCATGCCAATGACAGCAGTAAGAATAGATTGCGCACAGGGTCTGCTCAGCATTGGAAAGGAAGGCCTGGAGTGTATTAATGAACACAAGGAAGTTCTCAGCATGCATCTCTATGGCTGCAGTTCTGACTTCTGTGAACTCTGCAGACCACACACCAAACATTTTGAACAGCTTAAAGAGCTGGACAGCTACCTATCTAATATTGACTGCATGTGAGCAGTTATTGGTTACTATTGGTCATGTGCCCTTGCAGGACTGGCTGTGCACCGAGTGTGAACTGCTATTGGCTGTTATTTGTTGCAGGCTGGCTTGGAAATGATTGAAAATATTTTCATTTTCAAAGCTTATGTGTGTGTGTTGCTGCACTGGCACTGCAAATCCAGTTGACTATTAAACTGCATAGACATTTCTGTAACAGCCTGTCTGTGCACACTCCAGCTCATCTAAAAATGTTACAGATGTTGGCACCATGGAAGCATGCAATTTTTAATTGGGGTTGTGGGTGGGGGAACGATTGCATGTTAAGAAATGTGCAGGTAGGGGGAACTGCAAGGCAGTGAAGGTCATTGTGTTCAGAATGTATGTGAGAGCAGAGCAGGGATGATCTTGCCCATTGGTTAAAATTTACTCATAATATGTTATCTTTGAAAAGTAACCGTTTTTGCTTGCAATGAGCATGAGGGATCATAGTGCCTTAGAAAATTACTGCTGTTGGTTATTTTCCCAGGACAGGAGAATGGATTTCTTCTGTGTGTGCTGTGGCTCGCTGAGCTTTCAGGGCTATGGAAGTTGAGGTGGTGGGGTAATGGATGCAAAGGGCTTTGCTGACTTTTGAGTGAGGCCTAATTTTTCCGCATCTTGAATGGGGCTGCCATGGGCTGGTCCCAGTCCCATGTGTGCACTCTGGGGGCTGTTGAGTTGAAAATGTGCCAGGTAAAAACTGGGGAACTGCTGGAAATTGCCATAAAGGTGCTGTAAAACTGCCATAAAACTGTCCCATAATTCGTGGAAAGTGATGAAAAATTCCCAGAAAGTGAAGAAAAGTCCTGGAAAATGATGAAAAGTGAAGAATCAGCCCAGAAAGTGACAAAAAATGACCTAAAAAATATAAAAATGTCAGAAGTGCAGAATTACCAGGAAATGACAAAGTACTGACGGACACTTGCAAGTACTCCTGAAAGCTAGGTATTTCCCTCGGAACAGGAACACTTGCTCTCGTCTCAGCCTTAGTTTTATGCAAATCGAGAGAGATTTCTTTTCCAACACCACAGCAGATGAGGCTCCAATAAAAATGTGCTTCTACCTGTCAGTACATCATTGTCAGTCATGGATATGCAAGAAACCAGGTTGACAACATGCAAAGACTGATTGCTTGCATTTCAATTTTTAATTTAGCTTTCAATAGGTGCTCAATAAAGTATACAATTTGTTCAAAAGTCAGGATTATGTAAAAAGTTAGTTCCAGCAGCTAAGTGCTCACAGATATAAACCCAGGTAAAAACCTCGATGAGTGGGCGGGGCTAGAAGAAGAAGACAGAAATTCTTATCTTTCCTCCTAAACACACTTCTCCCCTGTCCCCTCTCTCCATCTCTGTAGAGAACACTGTCATATTCCCAGTGCGCTCAGTCTGTAAACTTGGAGTCATCTTTGACTCCTCTCTCTCCTTCTCTGCTCACATCCAAAACACTGCCAAAACTTGTAATTTCTTTCTCTAGAGTATCGCCAAAATCTGCCAAAATGCATCCCTTCCTGTCTAAACACACTACTAAAAGCCTAATCCATTCTCACATTGCATCCCACTTTGAGTACTGCAATATGCTTCTCACAGGTCTTTCCACTACAGTCTAATCAAAATTCACATGTGAGACTCACCATCCTTGCATGCCATTATGACCATGTAACCCCTCTTCCCCAAGTCACTACACTGGCTCCTCATCCACTTCCGCATACAGTTCAAACTTCTCCTACTCACCTACAAGTGTGATCCACCTTTGCAGATCCTCAGTACCTCTCCTCTCTTATCTATCCCTACACCCCTACTCATGACCTCCATTCATCGGGCAAGATGCTTTTATCCGTGACCTTCTCCTCCATCGCCAACTCCCGACTCTGCACTTTCCACCTTACTGCACCGTAGGCTTTGAACCAACTTCCTGAGGTGGTGTGACAGGCCATCTCCCCGTCCATATTCAAGTCCCATCTAAAGACCCACTTCTTTGAGATCACTTTTACATCATGAACCGAACTGTATCCAAATCATAGTCTTGTCGATTTCAGCAATATTAACTGAAATAAATACACTTACTGAATACCTGCATACCACAGTAACTGTTTGCGATGGAAAGAGTTCTTCTGCAATGAGCAGCACGGTGTGATTGAGACATTCATTCCGCTACTTTTGTGTGAAATCTTCTGCAATTTCCACTGGCAATTTCCAACATGCCGTCACGGTGTGAATGCAGTGGAACAATGTTTCTTCCAACACTTTCCGAGATTATTCTGACACTTTCCGCTACTATTCATTTCGCTATTTTTATCTGCGATCTTCCGCAATTTCCACTGGCACTTTCTGGCATGCAGTCATGGTGTGAATGTAGTGGAACAATGTTTCTTCCGACACTTTCCGAGATTATTCTGACACTTTCTGATAATTCCGATGTCACAAAGCAAAGGGTGCTGAATTAGTGAAATGCTGGCGAAAAAGCTGCGAAAGTTGCAGTCAATTCAGAAATGCCTATCCTGTAGTCCATTATTTACAGGAAGACTCTTATTTGTAGTTGTCTGTGTCTTTGTGTCTTGATTAGATTGTAAGCTCCATGGAGCAGGGACTGACTTTATGTTGTGTGTATCTGCACAGAGCTGCATACAACTAGTAATGCTATAGAAATGATAAGTAGTAGTAGTTGTGGTAGGATAGGAGGTTGTGGACTGTCTCCCAGAGTCATACCCTGGAAGAAAGAAACAGCTCATGCGGCTTCCTCTTCCCATGGCTCACCACATCTGAGAGTCACCTTAAGGGGCAGGATACTGAGGGGGAGGTCAGTGATCGGAATGCTGCAGGGAAGATGAGCTGCCCATGTATTAGGCTTATTATGCTAGACCTGAGGGGGGCTGCCTGATGCACAAGGAATACATGCAGGGAACTGAACATGTAAGTGGGGGATGCATGGACTGAACCCGGGCTCCAGTGGGTTATCATCCAATTTGTTAACACCATAAGTTTCTCTTAAAAGTGTTATTTATTTTATATTTTATTTATTTTTTGTTTGTTCATTTGTTCTGATGTTTATTAATTTGTTTAAGTAACAAGCACTTCCAACCCCTTGCCGCTTCTTCCTTTCACTCTTTCTCTTCCTTTGAGGACCATTGTGTTC
>QEPC01006354.1:246988-265393 GCA_003113815.1 Sphenodon punctatus
TGAAGCCTCCCTATCCTCCCCACCTCTCCCTATGCACAGGTTCTTCTCTCCTTCAATGACAAGAATGATAAACTCTGTCTTACTATGACTTCTCAAGGCTCTCCCTCCTCCACTTCCTTCCCTGCTGTTCCCCCTCCTGCCTCTCTTCTTCTCCTCAGCTTCTCTTGATGAAGTCACATCCCTCTGCTCTTCATCCACCCCCTTCACTTGCACCCTGACTTCATCTCCTCTTGCCTCCTAACAGTGATTGCTCCCACTGCTGTGCCTTCACTGCTACACATCATCAATCTCTCCCTCTCTACTGGGTCATTTCCATTGGCTTTCAAACACCCCACTGTCTCCCCTATCCTTAAGAAGGCCACTCTTAACCTCTCTGATCCTCCAACTATTGCCCCATTTTTCTCCTACCCTTTGTTTCCAAGCTCCTGGAGCACACTATCTACATGAGCTGCCTTGATTTCCTCTCTTCAATTTCTTCCCTTAACCCCCTCCAATTGGGCTTCTGCCCTCTCCACTCAAATGAGAATTCCCTTGCCAAAATCACAGCTGAAATCTAAGGGCCTCTACTCCATTCTTGTCCTCCTCAAGCTCTCTGCTGTCTTTGACACTATCAACCATGGCCCCCTCCTGGATTCACTATGCTCCCTTGGTTTCTAGGACTCTGTTCACAAGTGGTTCTCTTTGTATCTCTTGGCTTCCAGTATCACCTGTATGCCGATGACACACAACTCTGTCGCTCCATTCCCACACTTTCCCCCTCCATCCAGTCTCGTACTGTTACTGTCTTCCTGACATTTCTGCCTGGATAAAAAAAAAATCCTGTCACTTTGTGCTGTATAATACTGCTAAAATCCAGGCCTGCCTTATGCTTTCCACCACAAAAAAAATAGTCCATGCTCTAGTCATCTTTCACCTTGACTCCTGCAACTTCCTTCTCACTGGCTTCCCCCTCCTCTGATCTCCTCCCACCCCATCTCTGTTCAACCCTCTGCTGCCAAACTCATCCACCTTGCCTGTCACTTTGACCATATTCAAGCCCTCCTCTCCACCCTACACTGGCTCCCTTTAATTGAATGCATTCAGCACAAGCTCCTTGTTTTCACCTTCATGGCCTTCCTCCCCCATATCTCTCTGCTCTTGTATCCTGCCACACTCCTGCCCTCACCCTCACCCTCACCTCACCTGTTCATGACCCCCTTGCTCCTCTAAATGTATTCACCCCTTGTCTCTTGCTGCCCCTTATGTCTAGAACGCCTTCCCTGGATACATTAGCTCTGCTCCCAGATCCCAACTTTCAGATTCCTCAAGGATACCCATCTCTTTCACCAGGCCGTCCCTAGCTCATCATGAGTGAAATTGCATCTTCTCCCCCCCTCACTCAGACTCTAGTTCCCTGTAACTAAGTGAAACATGTGCACCTGCAACTTCTCAACCTCATGAATGTACTCTTGTCTCTCCCAATGTTCACCTTTCCCTTGTCTCCCTCAAAAAAGTCTTATCAAAAAGAGGGAAAAAAGAGGAAAAAAGGTAGCACCAAAACAAATGTTGATACAAACAAAGAGCTCCTAAAAACAAATATATGGATTAAAAATAAATCAACGTAAACATACAATACTGTTGCAAATACATAACATCTCACCAAGGTGGTGATCAAAATCAAATTGCCAAATTATCCATGTATAATGCTACTCGCAACAATAAACAAGTCAATATTGCCCTAAAACAACCTGATTCGTTTCGGGCTAAAAAGCCCTTCCTCAGAGAGGTGAGAGGTATATGGAAATCACGACACTGATGTCATTGGCTGTCTCTCACTAATTCTCTCCCAAGGAATGGATCCTCCTGTATCTGGAAACCTTAAAAATAAAGCCAGCAAAAAATCCTCTATTTGCTAAGACTCTGGATTCTACTTATTTTTAATACATATCCTTGTCTCCCTCACCCTTGTCTCTTAGATTGTAAGCCTGTGATGAGGAGATACTGGGCTACATGTAGACTACAGGTCTAACAATTATGTAAAGGTAAAGGTTAAACATGTATGTAATGTGAAATCTGAGAACTGGAAACTCACTTCATGCAATGGAGAAAGGCTAACTCACGACCTTGAGCAAGTGTGTAATCAGAAATAACATAACAGACACTAGCAATAGCCCATTGAGTTGAAAAGGATTGCTTCCTGTGGACGTGACTGAAAGCACAGAGTCACCTGGCAAGAAAATCAAACAAAGGACCCTGGAAAGGTGTTTAAGGGGGAAGACAAAACAAAGAAGGAGATCAGCTTGTTGAGTTTTGAGCTTCATCTGCATCATCACATCTTATCAGCCAGAGAAGGGCTGCACCAAAAAAACCTAAGAAATAAGGACTATTGGGAACTCTTCGACTGGTACCCAGCTAAGTTTTCCACCGCTGACTGTGACGTGAACTGAAATAGCCTTGGACCTTGATTAGGGTAAGCCTAAGTCAAGAGAATCCAAGTACAGATAGGAATGCGTTATTGGTTATGTTATTTTGACTTCTGCACTCTTGAGTATAATCTTGGTTATTCATGATTTATTCATTAAACTTCTTTTAACTTAACTTAGTATAGTCCAGTGGAATTGCTAATCCTAACATTGGCGGGACACAGTTTGGGGTTAATTCTGTGTTTACAAACACAGACAAACCTAGAGAGAAAGTGTCTGTGCTGGCAAACTCTGTGGCTGAAAAGGTGACAAGAAGGTTCACCCGTTGCAGGCTCAATCAGTTCTAGAGAGAGAGCTGGTCCACTGAGAGCTGCAAGCCAGGGAAACTGAGTCATGACAGCCTAGAGTAGGGTAGTGAGACCCCCAATCCCATGACAAAGCCCCTTGAGGGTCGGGACCTGTGCTATAACTATTGATTGTGCAGCACCAGGTACGCTGCTTGTGAGATAGATAGATAGATATATACCGAAGCCCTGAATGTGAATATTTGTCTCCCTGAGAGCCAGCCCACTGCCTCTCACTTGTTCATGTTTGAATTCATAATGGAGAGAAAACTGATGACCCTCTTGAAAGGTGAGGAAATGGGACAACACAGACTCCAGGATGGGTTGGGTTGGAGCACACCCAGTCAAGTAGTAGGAGGGAGTATGAAGTCGAGCCCAGAGACTCCTTGCACAAGTGGGATGGGGAAGTCTGTATTACAGTTTAGCCTACCAAGATTATCCTTAGTTTCTGAATGTTACTTGAGCAGCTGCTTCTGTCCCTCTTAAATGTATCTCCTAGATGACTACCTTTTTCTGATGAGCAAAACTAACTAAAGATTTTTTTTAGGTCATAAGCATGTAGAGGCCATGCTTCAGTCATGCATCTGGAAGACTGTTCATAATTACCCATGCACAGAGTAATATTTGTAACCTGTAAGAGGAAAATTATGAGCTTTTTTACCTTCTCTCCAACACCTCCAACAGATCCAACTGAGCCTGGGGGACCTTGAGGACCCTACAAAAAGAAAGGCATGTGAGTTACTGATTGTGTTACTTATTGTTCTAAACCACGAATTCAATAAACTGTGCCCAATGTGTGTTTCTTACATCAGCTCCATTAGGACCCTGAGGGCCTCTTGGGCCGGGCGGACCAGGTGGACCCTGTAGTAAAAAGCAAAATCGAATAAGTGAATATAAATGTTTACAGCCATAAAATTCTACACAATGGGGTTTTTTGTAAATACATAACAATACACTTTAGCATTCAGAACACTGCCTCTTTGGAGTGCTCCTCAGTTATTAAAGGCCAGAGTGCAGTTATCCATGTAGGAAAAAACCTCAGTTATAGTCCCGGTGCATTACTGGCTTGATGCCCTTTGGAACGCCCACTCAACTGATGGAACGCAAGAGCAGTCATAGGCATAATCTGGGCCTGTCTACTTAAATTATTATAGCAATCCATAAGAAAGTAAAAGGGCATTATAATTCCCATTTTATAGTTGGGGAAACAGTGACAGAAGCATTAAGCAATTTGTCCAGTATCACAGAGGGAAAAAGAAATGGAGCCATGGTTAAGTCAGGCTCTCAGTTCCATATTAAGACTTGTAGAACATAAAATATAAAGCAAACTTAATGACAAAAAGAATGTTGTATGATACTTTCTGTTCTTATTGGGGAGAGCAAGAAAATAACCTTACCATTGGACCAACGTCACCATTTTCGCCTTTCTCACCCGGTGGGCCAGGCAGTCCCTATTCGCATGGAAGAGGGGAAAAAATAAATAAATAAATAAATACTGAGAGTTAATTACTTAGGAAGAAGAAAACATGTATATCTGGTGGCAAAGTTCTAAGATAAAATGCAACAGCAGAAAATAGCTTCATTAAAAGTAGAAATGATACATATGTATAATATCCTGGCCACCAATCTCTCTCTCTCTCTCTCTCTCTCTCTCTCTCTCTCTCTGTGTTTAGACAAGTGCCTCCCCACCCATCACACATGTTGCAGGGCCACATTGTTGACCAATACAGCCCTGCAACATGCATGATAGGTGGGTGATGGGTGGGGTGGCGCTTGTCTAAAAATACTCTCTCTCTCCTTGGCCATTTTTGCATGGATGTCCCCCCCTTTTCCCAAATGGGCAGGTGCATGGGCGGTGGGGGTGCATCCATGAGATCACCCACCGCAGTGGGTGGGTGGGGATGCGTGCATGCTCCCGCTCGCCACCCACCCACTTCCACCCATTGCCAATGCACGGACCAATGGGTCCCAATGGCAGATGCTCCATGCATAGAGATGGGTGGAGGTGGGTGGGTGTCCATGCAATGAGCCGCACGTGCACAGCCCACCTGCTGCAGCCTCCACCCATCCCCCCGCACCTCCGGCCCATTTTAAAAAGGCCTGTTTGGCACACACTCAAACCCACAACAAGCATCTGATATGTTCAACATTATGAGTGAAAATGTATCCATGACCATGAAGAGCTATTTTATTTACAGTGTTGAATATTACAAAACCCAGAAAAATACAAAGTTATAGAATTCATAAAGTCATACAGTTTAAGCAGTACATTTCCAGTTAAATCTGTTGTATATACGTGCTGTTGGGTTTTTGAAGTAAAAATGCTGAAGGAGGGTTTTTAATAGCACCTACAGCCCAGCTTCCACTGAAACTCCTGGCCACCAAATTGTCTTATGTGTTTCTGAAGATCCCATCCTTAATCTTTATGAAAATTTGTGCTTCTTGTCTATCATTTTTGGTACAATACGGTTGTTGTGCTTGTCTGTATGTTATTGTTTTATCAGCATAAAAACACAGCTTTAAGTCATCTTATACTACAATTGTTTTTTCTACCACATCCCCTGCTCATTGTGAACACTAATAGACTGCACTGAATTTAAATGGAAAGCTATAATTGATAATATGTGTAGTTAAATGAATCCATTGATTAAAGTACTCACAGAATGGAACTATCAATGACTTTGTGTCTCAATGGCTTATAAAATAAAATATGATGGCAGCCAGGCATTTTAATTATTTACAGACATAAGTGTGTTTTTACTAATGTATGTACAGTAGTAATTGCTAACATTCCAAAGGTTCTATATATCCTTTGTAAAGAATTCTATTAAACATAACACTCAGTCATACTGAGCAAAATGTCCGTCCCCATTATCAAATACACAATTTTAATATGTGGTTCCATTATAAGGGCCACAAGTGCTTGTTATAGACCATTTTTACAGGGACGGCCCCACCCATCCAGCAGGTGTGCACGGGGGGGGGGGAGGCATGGGCTGGCAATGTGTGGGAGGATGGGTGTGCACTGGGTGTGTGCCTGTGTAAACACCTTGGGTGGTGGGTGTTTGTGCATGAGCGCTCCTGGTGCACATCCATCTACACCAATGGGACCATCCAGAAAACCAGAGGAGGTCCCATGGGTGGAGATGAGTGGAAGTGTGTGTGTGTCCATTGAAGGCCCTTTTTACACTGACAGAGGTGTGTGGGATTGGTGTTTTGGCACGGTGGGTGGAGGCATGTGTGTGTCCCTTTACACAGACACACACACACCTCCACTCATCTGCACCCACCTCCAATCACAGAGCCTCCTCCAGTTTTCCAAAGGGCTCCGTGAGTGGAGGTGGGTGGGTGATGGGTGGAGTTGGGTGTTGAGCATAAGCAACCCCACTCATCCCAATCGGTGTTCACATGAATGAAAACTGAGCGGACACACATTCCCCCACCCACTGACAGCTGTTTACATGGATTCCCCTCCCCTCACACCCACCTGAACAACAAGCGGGGGGGAGGGGGGAATCCGTGTAAAAACGACCTAAAAGGATACCCACCCACCCCCACCCACCAAATGAGCACATCCATCCCCCCACCCACACCCCTATCTGTGTAAAAACGACCAGTTAGGTTATAACATATTAGTCAGAATTCATGTCTTGCCATACCTTTCAGAAAGCACTATGATAAAATAACAAACCATTATTTCTTCAAAACCTCACTTCATTCTTACCAAATATAAAATAAAAATGCCTTTCAAAATGAAATGCTAAATAAATGGAAGTAATTCTGTTAGAGCAGTGGATGAATAGAACAAACTCGAGCAGAATCAGACATATAGTCTGTGACCACAATCCGAAACACACTTACTTGGAACTAAGGTCTACACACACACACACACACACACACACACACACACTTACTTGGGACTAAGGTCTTACTTAAGGTCTAAGGTCACACCTGAGGGGTGAGTCCTTGTGCGCCGTGTTGAGCACCAATACGTGTCTTGTGTGTGTGTGTGTGTGTGTGTGTGTGTGTGTAGTCTGCACAGGCCTGGATCAGTGTGTGCTGACTGTGCGCCCCTACCCATGCACCGCCCACTCCTGCCCCGACATAGAAAATCCCGAATTTCCCCCCAATTCTCTGTACGTGAGCATGAGCGGGTGATGTGTGAGTCATGGGAGTGTGTGCTCATGCATGCCCCCTTCAGATGGGCACTAGGGTGGATGGGAGATGGGTGGACCTGTGTGGACATGTCCCATTTAAGTCCTATAGGTTTCAATGGGGTTCACTCATGAGTAAGTGTGTTTAGGAGTGTGAATTATGACCAGGGATCCTAGAAATCCACTTGCTGTGGAAAAAAACAGATTTTGCGTTTTTACAGAGAATATTTAGGGATGGGCAAACAGAACGCGGATCGGATGTTCGGCTGTTCAGTTGTTCGGTTCGAAACCCGAGTTCGGGTTCGATCGTTCAGTTCAGCCAAATTCGGTTTGGCCGAACTTGGTCGAACATTCAAAAATAATGAAACCGAAACCCGAAACCGAAACCTAATTTTCAGCCCTGGAAAGACATTTTTCCTGCCTCTGAACTCATCCGAACTTGTCCAAACATGACCAAACTGTTCGGTCATTCGAGAGTTCGGTTCAGACATTCGGTTCGGACATCCAAACAGACCGAGTTCGGTCCAAACTCCGAACATCCGAACTGCATTCGCCCATCCCTAAGAATCTTTAGCTTTTACATTTCATGAAAAAAATAAAAACATATATTAACTATTAACATCTTTACTGAAAATACCACTGTCATTTATTCAATGCACACAGTCTCCTCTTCTTGTGGCTGATTTTTGAATGCACTATAGGGTGTTTTCACACAGGAAGGGAACTACAGGAAGGGAACTACAGCTGGTAACTACAGTGGATCTGTGGTGCTCCCACACCGCTGCAACTACCATGGGCTGCGTTAGAAGCCCTTCAAATGCGCATACCCCCACTTGGGTCCTGTGAGCAGGGAAGCAGACGCCACCCTTCATCCATTCCAGTTCAGCTCTGGGAAGCCCATAACAAGGGCAGAACCCCAGGATCCTGGGCCTGTGGCAGCAGAATTGGCCTCCCGGAGCAAGCAGTCACTGCCGCTAGTAATCTGTTGGAGCAGCAGGAGAGTGTTGTGCTCTGGGCTGCACTCCCATCAGCTGTTGGAAAGGGTCCAGAGGAGGAGAAACAGCATCAGTGTCCCCAGCTGGAGAAGGGAGAGCAGCCCTGGTGTAGCCTGGCTGCATCACCACGCTGGTCAATCTTGAGCATAGACCTGGCTTGAAATAGACCAACGAGGGATGAGGGCTTCTTGCCAGGAACAGCAGTAGGGGTGGGATTCCAGGGCTATTACCAGATACCGGATTTATCAGTATCAGATCTCCCAATATCAGATTTACTGGTATCAGAATATCAGATTTTTAACATTGCCAATTTTACTGGTTTTTTTACATTGCAGTCATTGCTAAATGGTGTTAATGTTAAAAATCCAATAAAACTGATAATGTTGCAAATCTGATATTCCAATACCAGCAATTATCGTTATTATTGGATTAATCTGATACCGCCCATTATCGGTATTATCAGATTCATCCAATATTGACAGTCCAAGCCCTAGAGAGCAGTGCTACAATCTACAACCTTGTCAATTTTAAGCTGGGAAGTGCTTTCTGGCTTGACACTGACGAGTGCTGAGCTCCCTGGCAAGGATTGCTTCTAGGGATGTGCGAACGTAGTTCGGAAGTTCAGAGTTCAGACTGAACTCTAATAGTTTGGTCAACCGAACCGAACATTCAAACCAAACTTGAAATCGACCGACCTGTTCGGTCGAATCCGAACCAGTTTGGAAGGCCCAAAAAACCGATTTTGAATGTTCGAACTCGGTTCTGAAGTTCGGAATTTGACTGAACTAGAATAGTTCGGTTGACTGAACTCGAATAGTTCGGTCGACTGAACTGAACTTTCTAAATGAACTCAATTTTTGAACCGAACCGAATTTCCGAACTCGGCTCTGTTCGCACACCCCTAATTGTTTCCCCATGAACTTCAAGGCATTCTGGGACACTGGGGCCCCTCCTCCTCACCCCCCAGGATCCCCTCCAACAGCTGATGGTGGGCAGCCCAGGGCACATGCACACCCCATGCCCCACCACTCCAACAGATGACTGGCAGTGGTGGCTTCCTTTAGAGGCCTGATACTTGCTGGCAGCATTGCCTTGTCCATGGTGATGGTGGACCTGTATTTGGGTGGGACTGCTGGGGGTCCTACACATGGGAGGTAGACCAATGGGAGTCGATTGCCCTGGTTTGGAATGGGTTGTGCCATAAGGATTCTTGGGGAACACACTGTGCAGAAAAGCCCCGGCCCAAACTGTGACAAAAATCTGGTGGACACCGTACATACAGGCAGATGCATCTGGGGCAAGGGAAGTAAAGGGAGTCAAATGTGAGGCACCATCTTGTGTGAAAACACCCTTACATTTACATAGCTAAACATACTCCAATATACTGCTTCCGGTACATAGTGGTTCTCAATGTCATATAGTGGTTTGTGTTTTACTGCATCTCAAATTTCACTTCAGCCTCCAATGTGAGTAATTAAAGTTATGAAAAGATACCAAAAACTTTTAAAATCACCCTTAATATCTGTGCCACTGAGTTTGGAAAGGACAAATTTCATGTTGATAGGGATGCGCTGTTCTGTATTGTATGCAGCAAGGCTGTAGATTGCATTTGAAAAGGCAAACAGTTGTAGAACACATGCAATCTTTTTTGTGGTTAGAGAAACTAAAGTTCAGTGTTGTGGGAAAATGTGGATTTATTATTTTTTTTAATAGATAATTATGGTTTTTTATCATGGAAAACTAAGATCCCTGTTTATGGCATTGAAGAAAGCTTACCAGTATTTAAAGAATAAATTTAGTTTAGAAGACCTAGTCTAAGAATACAAGCAGAATTTAGATTCTCATTGTTTTGATTATACTTTTAAAGTTAAAAGTTGAACAGAGATTTACTAGCAAGTTTATTTTCTAAAAACAAGTACTACTTAAAGCCATTCTTGATTAATAGTCTCTAAAAGTAAATTTGATGTCATTTTAACCTATTTAATAGCCAATCTGGTCTGCTGGTAAAATTCTGCATTTTCTGCAATGGAGGTGATTTGGTTCTAAACAATATCATGCAGATAGTAAAGACCAGTGCTCAGGTTACAACTACCATTCAGGAGTTCAGCATTTCAACCTTTTTCTAAATACCTTCATAGCTCTATCCTGAATAACTTTGTAGCACTTAAGCCTGGAAAGCATATATGGAATGGTACTGAAATTAGGCATTCAGTGTTCCATAAATACGTACATAATTTCCAACATGGGGAGGAATCTTTAGATAAATATTTTGGTGAATGTGATTCTTATTTTACTCTTGAGAATGTCTTCTATTATCCTGCCTACTATTCCGTCTGAGTACGATTAGATCAGAAATCTGTGAAATTTTTCTTTGTTCTGATTTCACAATTTGTAATTGATAAGAACTTAATTCTGACATACTGGGTCAGACTATGGTCCATCTAGTCCAGTTTCCTGTCTCCAACAATGGGTGTTAATATACGTGATGCAAGCCCAGTTTGTCCGCTATGGCCCACCTGGATCAATGTCAAACCCCGTGCATCTGTTCTGGGCCCACCAGATGTGGGCCCAGTTCAGACCCCGGTGGGGTAGGAGGTTGTGCCAGAAAAATGGGCTTCTAGGGAACCAGGCCCATGGTCTGGACCCAGGAGCCACTCAGGCAGGCCATGTGTATCTGTTTTCACGCCTGCCTGGGGGATTGCCATGGCAGCCAGCTATGGCTGTCTGTTATTGGCAGTCATGGCTGCACCGCATGGTGGGGGACAGGGTGCTGGCCACAACACGGGGTAGAGCCAACCAGCCATGAATTGCTCCCTGCCCCACTCCCGGGCTGGGTCGGGCCATGGGGATGTGTGTTCCATGCCCTGACCTGATCCATCTGGAGGTGCCCCCACACCCTGAGATGTGTAGCTGCTGCTGAGGCTGCACATTTGTTTTCACCTAATGACCAGCATTGGATATTTCATGAAAAATCCACAAAAAGAAATCACAATATTATTACTATTTATATAGCACTTTCAATATTCAAAAGTGCTTTATAGTTCTTATCTAGTTCACCCTCACAACAACGCTGAGATATGTTATTATTATTCCCATTTTACAGATTGGGAAGTGAGATTGGAATATAGTGACTTGCTCAAGGCCACCCAATGAGCATGTCTAAGAGGGAATTTGAATCCTCACCTAGGTCGAACGCCTTCTGATGTTGTCACTGACAACTCAAGCTTGATATGTGCAAGAATGAATGTCATCTTCCCCATTAAACAGTTCTTCCCACTCTATTTCCATTGAAAATGTCACCATTCAAGCTGTTCCTCAGTGGTGTTGGATATAGGCAGAGTGGTCCATTCCCTGTTGCTCAGAATCAGTTTTTGGCAGTCAGAGGTTTTATCCCCTGACTGTCTTGGCTAATACCTCTTTATACGCCTGTCCCCCATGAATTTACCCATCCTTTTTAGAGTTCAATTACACTATGGGACTTCCTTGATTGACTGATATATTTAATAATTCTTAAGACAAACATAATCAGAACTGTATCAGCTGTTGACAATATTTGACTAGAATTTGGATGTCAGAAATTCACTTTGAGTTAACACATAGTATACAAAGCTTAAAGCTTCAGTGCTACAGTGGGCTTTTTATGTACACAAGACTGAGTATAATAAATAAATTCAAGGGAAATGTGATCTGCTCCTGGATATTCCACAAAAAGAAGAGACTAAATATGTTGGATGAATAATGAGTTGCAAAGTACTCACTTATTACTGGATGTGAGTGTAAAGACTTCGAGGACCCCTGTGTTACAATGTTAAGTATCTCATCAATTATGATTCATTGGCATGACAGATACTAAAAGCTTGTTCACTGTTGTTATTAAGATTTATTGAGCCATAAACTTTCTTTTTAAAATTCAAACTTAGCTCTCAGTTCATCTAATGCTTATGCACATAGGTAACTTGAAGCATGCAAATAGTCCCATACACTTGAAGTTTATTATGAACCACACCCTCCTTGATTCTCTTCAGTCCCTCAGCTTCCACTGGTTCCCTCCCTATCTCTCTGACTGCTCCTTCAGTGTCTCAGTTACTGGTACCTCCTCCGTGTCACTTCCCTTCTCAATTGGAGTTCCCAAGGCCGTTGGGCCTCTTCTCACTTTACACTCTATAGCTGGACAAACTCATTGAATCTCACGGCTTCCAGTATTACTTGTATGCGGATGATGCACAACTCTGTCTCTTCATGCCCATCCTCTCCATCTCCATCCAGTCTCACATTGCTGTATCTCTGATATCACCGCCACCAGCAACTCAAACTTAATATGTGCAAGAATGAACGTCATCTTCCCCATTAAGCAGTTCTTCCCACTCTATTCCCATTGATGATGTCACCATTCAGCCTGTTCATCATAGCCTGGGATACATCTTTGACTCCTCCCTACCCTTTGTACCTCATATTTAGTTTGTTGCTAAACCTTAACACTTCTGCTAAACGTTAACACTGGGTAACATTGCTAAAATCTGGCCCTTCTTCGTTGCCCCAACTGCCAAAACTCTAGTCTATGCATGCTCTTGTCATCCTTCACCTTGACTATGCAATTTCTTTCTTAATGGCCTTTCCTGCTTTCAACTTGACTCTCTCATTTCTGTTTAATTCTCTGTTGCTAAGGCCTTCCACCTTACCTGCCACTTTGATCATATTCAACATCTTCTCTATTCCCTCCACTAGCTCCTTCTCCCCGTTTGTGTCCAGCACAAACTCCTTGTCTTCTCCTTCAAGACTCTTCATGGTCTTCCTCCTACCTGTCTTTGTGCCCTCATTTCTCATTATGTTCCCACCTGGGAACTTTGCTCTTCCTCTGCCACCACTCTTGCCTGCCCAGAGTCTCCTATTTCCTAAACCATCTTCATCCCTTTTCCCATGCTGCCCCTACGCCTGAATCTCTCTTCCTGAGCACATTCAAATCTCTTTTTAAAAACCCTCTCTTCCATCAGGGTTTTCATAGCTCCTCACCCCCACAGAATGTCCACTAATGCATTTTCTACTGTCCTGTCATTCAGCATCCCCTTCTGCCCTATAACTAAGCCAAGCACATGTACCTGTAACTTTTCAGCTTTGTGAATGTATCCCTGTCTCCCCCCATGTTTCCCTCTCCCTTGTTTCCCGTCTTTTGTCCATCCTAGATTGTAAGCCCCCTGGGACTAATAATAATAATAATAAGCACATTAGTGTTTGCTGAATCAAGGGATACTTCCACATCAGGATCTTGTCCTGAATTTAGCATGGTGGAATGGGTGGGATCACCCTTCTCCTTGCCCTGTATTTCACACATGCCAGGATGAGCCTCTACTGTGAACAGTAGTTGCTCAGGGATTATTGAACACTTACAGGTCAAAAACCGCTCCTCTTTAAAGAGGGATGGTGGACTATGTTCTCACTAGCAACTTGCCCTGGAATATAAGGGATGCATCATAGGAAGAGCTGTGACTTCACATCCTCACATCCTGCTTTATTTAGGGCAGGACAATTATACGCAAAGATCTTTGCTCAAAGATCTATATGAGTAAGAACGTTGAGCCTAATCCTGCAGATACTTGGAGTAAAATCCAGTCTCCAATGCAGCTTTACATTGACTTTCATACATCCAGGATTTTATCCCTGCCTCTGGAAGGGCCAGTTTTGCTGTAGAGAGAACTAAGCATTGAGGCGGGTGGGGGGTTTACATTTCCAGGTCACTTTGGTAAGTAAAGGCTATTTTATATGGATTCTGAGATGATTCAAGTATGAAATATATATTTCAGTCATCACTTGCTTCTGTAAGAGGATTTTTTAATGTATTAAATTTAAATTTAGAAAACATAAAACACAATTGAAATTCATATTGGAGATTATATTAAAAAGTTGAATGCAGACTTTGACTATATTGTTTTTTCTATATGATTGAATATTTTTTTTAAAAAAAATTGAATGCACAATATAAACACCATGAGGACAATTTCATTTCAGCTGGTGAGATTTGATTACCATGAAATATTATAAACAAGAAAGATAAACTTGTTACTCTCCAAGGGTTTGCTGTTACCATGAGAACCACATTAATGAATAAAAGAGCTCTTGATTTCTCAATGGTACTTCATTACCATTAGCATATTTGTGATCTTAGTCCATGGACTGGCACGCTCAAAGGGAAATGAGATTCAGGCAAATAGAATTCTAGGATAACAAATTGTTCATTTGCTTAAGCCTCAAACTAATGGATTTTTACTTTTATGTAGACTTTTGCTAAATTAAAATACATAAAGGTGAAGTACATTTATCTTTTAAAATAGAGTCTTAATTTAAACAGTATTTAAATTTGGAAATACCTGTAAAGGGCAATGCTATTTCCTTCTCTGAAGAATTCTAATGTGTTTTAGCAAGCCATATCATAATCAGAGCTTTATGCTTTTTAATTGAGCCTCTGATTTACAAATGTAAAACGCATCAACAAAAGTGTTGGCTTTCAATACAAGAAACATTTTTTTAAGCTAGTTCATGAATGGGAGGTTTTACCAAAACTTGTACTGAAACTTGATTACCCATGTTATCTTGGAATGGACTCTAAACAACCATAACATGTTCTGAAAGCTAGAAAAGAATTTGGGAATTAGTTTATGAAAGTGGGAAGGTGCATTTTCCCAACGGTAAAATCCTGGCTATATTGAAGTTAATGGCAAATCACCCATTTTGTCAGCAGAGTCTGGATTGCACTGTTGTGTAGTGGGATAGAATTTGGCAGACATAAGTTCATGCTAAATTCACATACCTGCCCTATGGTTCTTGTACTAAAAAGTCATTTGTATCTTTCTAATGGGATTAATAAATGGACTAGACACAGTCAAAACACTCCTTACTCTGTTCCCCCTGAGTGCACTTGTTCATGGTTGAAAGTTGGGGCTTGATTTGCAGGCCAGATCCAAGAATCAGAAAGGGCCTAATAAAAAATACTATGACCAGGAGTTCCCCATCCCCAAGCATGGAAGATTTGGACCTTGGACTCTATAAATCTGTATATGAAATCTAAAAGGGCAGGCTTTCTTGTCATATATTTCTTGCTGTTGTAATTTATTTAATGGGAAGCAATTATTTATTCTTTAGCAAAGTGGCAAAAAAAGAAATAAGGCTCCCTATTTGTTTTAGGGAGTCACTAATAAACTTACCTGAAGACCGATAGGGCCTGGAGGGCCCGGGAAACCACGTGGACCTTCGTCACCTTTCTGACCAAACATTCCTTGCTGTCCTCTTGGGCCAGGCTCTCCATCACCTCCCTAATGGGTCAGAACACAGACAGTCAATAGACTTAGCTTGATGCAAAAGGCAACAGAATTAGAGCTGAAATGGGTACTAAGTTTAGTACCTGTGGGTAATACCCGTATTTTTGGGAATCATATTGGGTACAAGATGGGTTACTCAGGTACCGATCGGTTATGGAAAAATACTTCCAGAATAGCTATTTCAATTTACTGATTCCCAATTGGTATACCAGTATACAAATTGGTATATTGGGTTGAAACCTCCCAAAAAACTGGCATGAAAATGAAAACAAAAAGGTGACCAGAAATAGTTTTCAGGGACTGGATGTTGACTTTCCAGGACTAGAAAGTTGATTTTCCAGGATGGAAATAAACGAGTGTCTTAAAATGTTAAATGACAAAAAAGGAGGGGAGGAGGGGATGAGTCTGGAAATAGTTTTCTGTGAAAACTGCCAAATTAATGAATGGAAGTTGATGGAAGTTGACAGAAAACTGATGAATCAATATCAAGAGTCGATATATAGATGGAAATGTCAAAAGATCAGTACTGGAAGTCAACATTCCAGGACTGGAAGTCGACATTGTTGGTCATAGAGTATCCAAATCAGGTTGCAATTCAGCACTGATTGGTACTCAGATTTGTTGTCAGGTCGATTTGGGTAGTGGAAATTTGCCCTGTATACCCATTTCTGCAGGTACTCATTTCAGCTCTAAATCAGACTCAGACCCACTGTCTCCACAAGTGCTTTTAGAAGAGAGATCAGTCTTCTCTGGATAAAGTCTGTGTCATCCAAACAGAATAAAGGTATGTGACCTGACCGAAAGAGATTAATTAATAAACAGTAGGCATAATCCCAAACCCCATGTGTGTCGTTGCATGCACAAATTGTGTGGAATCTGCATGGTTTGTGCGTGGGCTGGGTGTGTGCATGCTCCAAGTATGCTGCACACTCTGGTGTGAGGGGCTTTGGGTCGGCCCCAGTGACTCAAATAAAACCTTGTTATATAGTCTATCTTTAATTTCTATGCTGACAACAAACATTGTGAATGGGTAAATGTTGGTAATAACATGAAAAACAATGACTCTTTTTACATGGGTGGCACCCACACTAGAACACCCTGGGTGTTTTAGCGTGGGTGCTGCCCATGTAAATCATGAGGGGCTGAGTGTACGCACTCCCACACACATGCATCCCCACGCACGGAGGCACCGGGAAAAACAGAGGTGCCTTCATGCATGGTGATGCGTGGGGATGGGATGTGCCCCATCTGAACCCTCCCCCCCCACATCACACACAGCAGGCACCCCCACCCCCACGCAGCTGCGGCACCTGTAAAAAGGGCCAATGATAGCTATGCTAAGAAAATAAGATGCTCTCTAGATGAAGGTTCCTTGTTAAATAAATCAAGCAGATGCCAAGATTGTTTTGCAACTGGCTATTATAGATATCCAAAAATAATAATAACAATAATAACAACAAAAATAATTAATATTAATTTATTTTTATATAGCGTCCCCTGCCATGGCACTCAGAGCACTTCACACAGAACAATTCAACACAACTTTTAATCTTCACAACAACCATGTGAAGTAGGTTAGGCTGAGAGAATATTGAGACTGACCTGTGGTCATCCAGTGAGTTTCTGGCTAAGGCGAGACTTGAACCAGGGCTTTCCTCTACTTCCTGGTCCAGGTAGTACACACTTAGCCACTACACCATACTGTTTCAAATGATTGGTCTCAAGGTATCATGCCAATTTTATACTGTTAATTACTAATTGATTAGTAATATCAACTTATAATTAGTATAATAGCATAAATCTGTCATAGCAAAGTGGTGAAACAGGCGTAGTATTTAAAGTTAGTGTAGTAGTGGAGGGAGACATTTTTTTCATAGATGTTAAGGTTTAAAATCTGTTCCATGTTAAGCAATATAAATTAGCTCAATGTTGAAAGTTCTGCAAAGCTAATACAAGTTCTGAAAAGATAGGTGTTTGCTATGCACAAGAAGTGGGCTACTTACAGCTATACCAGGAGCACCGACAGGACCTTGAAGACCTGGTGGGCCAGGAGGACCCTGAAAAAGGAAAAGACATTAATGATGGCATCTGGAGTCAGACAAACAGCAGATCCACCAGACAGCATTTGCATGCTTAAGGTCTAGCAAGCATTTCCACACTCCTCCAGAGAGAATGTGGTATTACTCCAAAGTCTTTTACATTCAGTGCCGTCAAGCATTATTTGTTCATTTCCCAAAGACTCAGACTTGCATGTGTACAATAAATTTTAAACTGACATTTATTGAAGGCACTTACATTTGTAATATTTCAGGGTATTTAAAAATGGATTTCCTTGCAAACATGAGTCAAGGAGAATTCCAGCTTTTTCTCAAACTAAAAAATATCAGACCTTTCTAATGAGATTTGTACAGAGAAAAGTCAACTCTTAAAACACATTTTCGCTATGTACCTCCAAATGTAATGCTTATTATTTGCATTACAACTTTCTTAACATGATAAATGGTTCTAGTGATTGCAAAAAGCTTGCGTTACTGTCCTTCATATTAACTATGTGATATTAGGTAACATAACTGAATGCTGAGTGTGTCTAAGCAATGTGGGCCTGATTCTCATTTACACAAAAATTTGCAGTATAAATGAACTTTAAATTGAAAGTAAATAACATTCATTCTTGCCAGGGTAGAGTAGGGGGGCTTTAGTATAAATGAGAATATTTTATAAAGCATTCCATGTTATATATGCGTGCATATGTATGCGCTTCTGTGTAGATTATGAACTGATTGCTCAACTCTTATTCACATTGTGTTCCAAACGCAGGATAAACTATTACTACTACTATTGTACTCCAAGTTGTATAGTGACAATATTTTTTGGTAAAGGCAATTTTTTTCAGTGTGTGCAGTAGCATATACAAGCAAGATACTCATTAGGGATGTGAAAACAGTACAGAGTTTGGATGTTCGGCCGTAAACTTAGCTTAGGTTTGTGGGTTCAGTCTGGCAGAGCTCAGACCCCCCGAATGTTCGGCAGAGTTTGGCACCACTAGGAGGCTTGGGGTACTCCAGGGACACCTAGGGGTGTCCATGGCAGCATGGCAGGCCATTGTAGACCCAGCAGCAGCTGAGACCGGGAAGTCTTGGTGCTTGGCCCCTGGGGGTGCCCGTGGTACCAGGGTCTGAGACCCAGCAGCAGCAGAGACT